>WHPZ01589432.1:0-58773 GCA_016617965.1 Macrosiphum rosae | reverse complement strand
TCGACCACTGGGCGGCATTTTTCTCCGGGCAAGTCACGGTGTCCGGAGAACAAGTGCCGCCATCCCCCACTCCAGGGCATGGCAGAAACCTACGGGTGCCCCAATAAAAATTCTGCTACCACAAACACACACGTGTACCAACCTATCCAATCTAAAAACCTACAGTTCCCACCCCATACCCAATGGCCTATGTTGCCGCGGGTTATCCAATAAAAAAAAAAAAAAAAAGTATATTAATGTGCAGAATATTAATTGCTGTAATAATTAATTTCTTCTTTTTATTTATAGATAAAATTATTATCGATTCTTATCGTTGCAGATTATCAATTATTGATGTATTAGCAAAGTTGTTGCTATAAAAGTATAAATGTGTAGTAAATTATAGTTAAAATATAATACATTAATATATTATCTATATTTAATAATATAAATAGCATATGAAAAAATTTAGCAGGTTGGCTCAATTAGACAAGCAAGTTTATTAAAATGAACATTAATCGAAATTTAATAACCACCAGGCGTGTGGTGGAAGATTTTACGGAATATCCCAAATAATATTGTTTTTTTACGCATTTCACTATTTTAATAGCTTGTAATAAAATAAAATATATTATGATAATTGATAGCACGGCGATATACATAGGCAATTTAGGTACATCAGTGTTATGATTCCATTTTTCGATTTCATGTCCAATGCCGTGAAAAAAAAAATTAAAATTATCGATGTTGGTTAATTTGAAGAGGAAACGTCAGGTGATGAACAGTATGAACCATATTGTGTTATGTAACACGCTTTGTACCTAACAGCTAACCACTTATTATGTTTGTTGGCAATATAAGCTGTGTATACTTAAACGAGTATAGTTAGTTACATAATTGCCTAACCTAACCTAACCTTAAAATTACAATACTTTAGAGTCCAAATTTTAGACCACTTGGACAGAATTTATCAATTTTACTATTTATTTTATCACAAAATAAATCTAAGATAGTCAACATTTAATTTTAAAATGTCCATGCTAATTAAATTTTTTAGTAATTAATATTAAATTAACTGTAAACAAATGTTTAACTGTCTACTACATATTACTATCCTTATAGAAAAATTATAATCAGATTAGATAACACATATAAAAGACTCTGCAGGTCAGTTGAATATTGGCAATGTTTACGTTGTCAACAAAATTAGTTTCAGTAGGCCGTTATACTAACAATAATAAAAACAAATATAATGATTTTGTACTATTTGTTTTTGTACATCGGGTATTTAATATTGTATTCATTCAACAGACTAAAAACGACTAAAGACCTGTAACCATTTTCAAAGTGAAGACGGTTTACTTCGCATTTTAAAGTTATTATGATACAGGTATCGTCTGGTATGTTTGGTGATGTATATATGTTTGTGAGAATATGTCTACACCATAGATATTAAAGAATGGATAGGACATTTATGCGAACATGAAAATATTTTGTGGTTATAGAAGTCTTAACACAAATAGATATATATATAGTTTTTGATAAGACCTCTACCAGAATGAGATACAATCATAAAAAACAGTCTTTCTCTCTTCCCCATTCCGGCACACGACCCTCTATTTTATTAATGTAGCCATGGCCTATCCATTCTTTAATATCTATGGTCCACACAGTTATTTCCATTCACAAGCTAGGTGTTCATAGTTTATAATATTACAATATATTACTTATGCTGACACTGTTAAATTTTTTTTAAATAAAAACCAAAATTGGTATTGAAACCCGAAAGGTAACGTTACCTTACCGCATCAACTAACTGTATATACATAGTTTTGGGCACAAATAACAGTATGAAAAATAATGAAAAAAATTGTTGAGTGGTTTACAAGCTGGGATAGTAACATCCATGTTACGTAATATCTATTCTGTTAATGCATTATGGTTATTATAACTACCGATGTAAATAATATCAACTATGGTTACCTTATACTTTATAGCTGTAACAAAAAAGTAGCATGCTACTCGATATTTTTCCTCTGCAAGAAAAACTGAGGAATCGTGGATATATTTTTGAGTGTAGGATAGTAGAAACATATTTAGTTGCATGTTGTTGAGAATTTATTTTAATTTAATTTTTTTTTGTTTTGTGTTTCTAGAGCAGTAAACAAAACTTTACAAATATCGGCTAAAAAAATCGGTAGTACCCAGCTCAAAAACATATCTATGTAAAAAAAATAATTAAAAAAATCGTTTTAAATAAATGATTTTTAATAACTATATTATATTATATTATTACATTGTACGCATAGTTTACAGCGTCAGAAATACAGTTTAATGCCACTTTCGGTGTATATACAAAATAGTCACGGAATAAAAACATATTTAACGCCTTATAATATTTACCGGTTTCGCAGAACATGCATATATAAATATAATAATAATAATATATTGATATTGCACAGTGAATATATTTTCGACGCGAATAGACTTATGTTGTTGTAGTACTTTTACGGTTAAATTATTGTTACGTAATATATAATATAGTACAATGTATATCTATTTATAATAATATGTTAATATTAGCTATTAGATATTTAATTCACTATAGTTTATCTATGGTATTCGCCTAACTATAAATAAGTACAAACAAACACATTACATTCTATAAAAAAACATATTTATCGTAATAATATTACGATTCGTACACTACCTATGTCTAAAAACCATAATATTTATTTCGTTTTTTTTCGACTAAATGAGCAAACAGTTTACATCCTAACTACCTACCTACATATCTTAATACTCTATACATACTTAAATCATAATTTATTATAATATTGATTCGATTGACGACGTTTTGCACTATATATTTTGTTGAAGTTTACCGCGGTGTTGTTCACACATTACACTCGCCGATAATATTACATTACATTAACTATTTTACGAAATAGACTATAAAATCGAAAAAATAATTATAATCTAAAATAATAATAAAAAATAAAATACAGTCAATGTGTAGTGGCTCGACACGTAAATAACAACGTGCGTCAGTGTTCGTATAAAATATGTATTGTCTATAAATATATATGTACACACACACATACACACACACATTTAGTATTATATAGTAACATTATCGCGAAAAAAAAAATATATAAAAGGCATTAAAAATATTATGGGCTGCAAGTATATAATATGAATTTTGATCTCTGCGCAGTTTAGTTGTCTCGTAAACGAAAATCTTTAATATCGCGTCGACAGTAAATTGTAATACGATACGTCATACGTGTAGTAATATTATTCCGGTCGATTGAAATGGCACACGATTTGTAAAAAGTAAAACGGTAATAAAATATAATATTCTATCGGTCCGAGACCGATTACGAAAACCCAAAACGAACCAAATGGGATGGAGATAAATTTCATGCCGCAGTAATATTATCCTCATCATGACGATGAATCGTACTTACGCGATAAACAATAGTAAAATATTATTATTAAATTATTAAAGTGGCTAGCGCATAATATTATTTAAAACATATCTCGGATACTAAACGTATATATAATAATATATATTATATATAAGGATATATTTATGCAAATATATGAGTATGTGTGTGTCGCAAGCATAATGTATATAATATAAAAAAAAAATTGTCGAATATTTATTTACAAAAATGATTATTATTACTAAGTATTATATGATAAGATACAGAGGCGCGGGCGATCATTTCCTTGGGTTCGTGTTATAGTCCACGTACACCCTGACCACCTCTCCCGAGTACTTCCTCTGAGACGGCATAAAGTAAAAGTCCGGTTGGAGCTGATCTCCGGGCCCACCAGCCGACTGCTGCTGATGCGGCGGTCCGTGGTGCGCCGCGGACGTCCGGTTGGGCGGCCTTTGCGTGTAGTAACCGCCGTTGTGGTGTGGCGGCTGTTGCGCGGGCCTGGGCAGCGAGTAAGTGCCCGCCGCCCTGTCCTGGTGGTGCATCTGCTGCTGGTGGCCGGGCGGTGGCGGAGGGCGGCTGTGCATGTGACGGCCGCCGCCGTTGGCCGCCTGCGCCGTGGTAGCGGAAGGCCTGTGTAACGACCGCGATTCTGCGTAATGGTTACCGCCGCCGCCGCCACCGTTGTGCGACACCAACTTTGTGGTCAGCGGTATGGTGGACGTGTGGCTCAACGAGCTCGGTGACTGTTTCTCGTCGCCGTCGTACTGGTCGAACGCGTAGTTGGTGTTCGGTCCGCCGCCGCCACCGCCGCCTCCGGACGAATAATCTTTCCAGGCCGAATTCACGCCGCCGTGATCCTGCGCACGCGAAAAAATAAAAACAATTATTGAATAATCCATAGTAAAATTTCATAAATGTGTCAGTATTATTATCTGTGTATTTTGTGTATCTCCTCGGGCTTTCCGATGTATAGATTGGCCGTCGATCGTTATGCGATGCGATTCGCTGGCAAAACCGTAGTTTTGAGTAAATTCTTCTTGGGGACCAAACTTAGTCTCCTGCCTATGATTTCAAATCGATAAAAATTTTTTTTTGTCTCGTCGATTTTATTTTTTTTTTTTTTTTTTTGTTTGGTGCTGGGTTAGAGGCAGTTATGAAACTCAAGTTTTTAGAATTTAAGATTGTTAAATAAAATTGAGTTCACGCGTAACGTAGGTATTGCACGATATCGTTGATAGGACGTTACTACATCGAAAAGCCTTTGGTCTTTAGACCGACCATGGTCATAATAATTATTGTGATAATAAGCGTGAGAAGTCTATAGTATGATTTGTGCCGAAAACAACCTTTTTTACACCACTCCTTGGGAGAAGATGAGAATATTATAGGATACTGAAGTCAACCGGTGACCTCTATTATCGTTTTATTAAAGTTTGGTTTCGGTGCAAACAAAACCACTCTCCGCGGTTTACCACCGATTTATTTTCTATAATACATATATACAGCAATTATTATTAATGTAGCCACATTTCACAACGGCGTAATAAGAATAATATAATATTTACAAATACAACAAGATAAAATAATAATAATAAGTGAAAAATAGCTTTACATTTTGATAGTAGTGATAGTGTGAGTTTGTGTAGTATTATAGTGGTAGTAGTAGTAGTATAGTAAGTGGCAGTAATATCAATGTTAATAAAAATAGGAGCAGTGTGCAAGCGGTTTTTTTGTTTAAGAAAAGAAAATCGTTCTACGGTGGAAAAACGTGTCCGCCTATTTCTGTATAACGAGGGCGTATTCTATAGGTACTAGTTTTATTCGCGTTTCGACCCACATTCGCAATCATAATAATATTACGGCAATAAATTTTACGTGAAGTCAATTTTTTTTTATCGGAGTAGTAGCAGTTATAAGCGGTATAATTACCACTTTTCTACGAAAGCATAGGTACATTTTTATTCCGTCGATTTGTACCATAATATTGTTGACTTCTTGTGTGAAAAGTGAAAAGTAAAAAATGGTAGTAAATAATAATAATAATATTGTGCGTTCGAAAAGTCGGTACATATTTTCACGTGCATAGTGAGTAGAATATGTATAATAATATAATATTACTATTATTATTATGCAATTGTCATTGAACCAACGAAATAGTAGTTTTAAATGTAAAATACTTATTAGTGTGTATTAAACGCAGTTATAATGTCGTTTCGGACAAAATCACTTATAGGTACTTAGGTACCTACGACTAGAAAAAAAGCAATCAAACGAATATAACAGGCACGCATATACGAAACGATGGTTTGTAAAGAATTCAGAGATCTAAAAAAGGGGGTTTTATTGAAAGACCTCGCAATAGAATGAAAAAAAAATATATTAACAAAACGTGAGAAAACACCAGCTGCGTAATATTGTATTATATGTGCGGCAGTCAAATGCAGAGTTAAATTAATAGTGGGGACGAATGACGAAGCAAAAGCAAGTAAATAACTTCACGATCGCAGGTATTATTATATTATTAGTCGAGTTATCGAAATATTTTAAGTTTAAAAACATCGACGTGTTTGAACACGATTATTACCGAATACAAAGTGAACATTATTAAAGTCGATGAAATACGCTTATTACAATATTAAAGATTCAATCTATGCTGGATGGGCACAAAAATCAATATTTTGATAGATAACCAAGTGAAAAAAGTTAGTAAGAAGACTAAAAAATAGGATGATAGCCATTATATTATGATCATGCTTTAAATAATAAAGGGTGATTCCTCTTATATCTCATAATTATAATTTTTCGAACAGTTCAAACGTAGGTACTCAATTATTTTTGTTTCCACATTAACTAGCTGCGTCTAGGTAGGTACTTGTATTGGCACATGGCCAGATTTTTAAGTTACATAATACGTGAAAATTAAATTTTTTAACGCTTCTGTGTAACCTGTTATTATTATATAATTGTGTAGTCAAAAATAAAATAAAATAATTAAATGTTTCACACTTAATTACCTAACATAAGTTGTTAGTATTGAATAATGAAAATTAATCTAAAAATAAATTGGTTCGTTCTTGTATTATACTTACATTATTATCAAACTATTGATTGTTAATTATTATAAATGTATATATTATCATTGGTTAGATAAATATTTCTATTCCTAAAAATATATGACATTGACATTTTTTAAATAATTTTATTTTAAAATCGAATCAGAACGCATGGGTAAAAAATATAAAATAATTGAATCCTACTTTGTTTGCAAAAGTATGATATTGTGAAAAACTGATAAAAAATATGCAGTCTTCGTGACTTATGAGTTATATAAGTTATAATATACAATAAGGATATCACGCAAAAAGAAAAGAGAGACAGAGACAAAGAAGAAGTATTGATCAGACTCACCGGGTAATTACTTATACGATATGCGTTATGTTTTATTGATGATTTTTTTTTTTTTTTTTTTGATTTTCAATATATTTTTTAAATTTTGATTTTGATTAGTAACGATGTGTGACGTGTTCTGCTCGGATAGGCGCCCAATGACCAGTGGTGTACATATTGTAAGGGTCGACAGGTGGCCGATATGCGGCCTGAGCTCCAGTCGGGACCGAATAGACCAGCTATACAATTATAGTTATATACGATTACTGCAAGCTCGCCAAATGTTCACGAATACAACAATAATAAGCCTAAATATATTATGTACGACGAAGCTAACAATTATAAAGTAAAAGCTCTACGAAAGCCGTTAATATGGATGTACTACATAATATAATATAAACATGATGATGATCTATATAATAATTCATGATAATAATAATGTGTGTCACCGTAGACTCAAAAATGCAGCATGACAACGGCAATGACAATAATTACCTTGTGGTTTGGTCTAGGTCTTCGAGCTGTCTTGTAGATGGTGCATCCAGCTTGAACAATGGCGATAAACACCAAAGCGGAAATGCATCCTATAACGATCCACAACTTTGTAGTAGACAATAATATACTGTCATTGACGTGTTCCTCTAACGGAATCGTACTGGACACTGCAAATCATAATATATAAAATAATAGTATATTATACAGTTGAATTATTATGATATGGATATTGTACAATGTACCTATATAATCGAATGTACTAAATAAAATATATTATAGTTTGCAGATAGAGTTGGGAAAGGGGTGAGGGGTATGACCGATTATTTGGTTATACTCGGTAGTATAAACGATTTTCATAAACGAATCAATCACTTAATGATTTGTAATCATATACTACCTATTCAATATTCATACTGTCTTTGTTTTGATTGTAAAAAGCAAAGCTTAACTAAAATCGGCTTTGTTATAAATTATACGTGTATAATATACTATCGTTTGGTCTATCGATAATTTTAAATTATTGAAAATGGATAAAACTGGTGTACCTAACTAACGAAATGTACATTATATTTCATATCACTTACGTGGTGCTGCTTCGAAAACAAAGTACTTAGGGTCTAACGATAGAGCTCCTACGTGGCCGCTGTTTACGGTACTCCTTAAAACACGCTCCAACTGTTCGGCACCCTCGTCCGTTCCCAATGCACGGCCGCGAGATCCACCGCCACTCTCGTCTAACTCGACACTCATTTTGGCGACCACGTTGTCGTTCTCTCTGTAATAAAAATAAACACAAAATCACTCAGTGAAATAAAATATAACGCTTAGCGGGGTATATATAGTTAATCGGCCAATGTTCGGATAGGTACATGAAGATCATTTGGTGAAAATAATACTTCGGTACACAATGCACTCAAAGCGCGCTCGCGGTTAATATGGTAATGAAATAATCAAAACATTTATGTAGTACATAAGTACAGTAAAACTCGCTAAAGACCCTCTTCGAGGGACCAGCACAAAAGAGCGTCTTAAGCGAGCTTCACGCTGTATTACAATATTATAATATACGTACTGAGAAAATTCGTCGACGCTGATCTTGTAGAATTCGGGCAATTTCGTCAAGGTCTTCTTGAAACCACTGGTAACCGTATTGGCTAGGGCGTCAAAGTCAGGACTTCCAGCCGGGGGCACAACGAAATTTTCACCCAATTTGACCAACTTGATGGCCACGTTGAACGCCGCTTTCGGCGCAGTCGTGGTGGTGGCCGATTCCCAATCTTCTTCTGCAAACAGACATATACATATATAATCACGCTCGAGTCAAAAACACAACTATGTAAATGTTATAAATTAGCTTAGAAACCTTACCAGCACCGCAGGATCTTATGCACACCCTTTCGTTGGAAAACATTGGCAAGACTTCGTGTTTTTTGATTTTTTTGTTCACCGGGTTGTAACCGCCTCCTTTGACGATGAACGTTAAATATAGACACTTATCATCCGCAAACATCATATCCTGTTAGTTTAAAGCAACGGTTAAACCATGACACGTTTACATGTTATTTTAATGAACATAATATGTTCATTAAAATAACATTACAATACCTGACATATTATGTCAGGTATATTATAACCTGTTAGGGCTGTAAATTTAATGCATTATTTATTCTGTATTATGCATTATACAATACTTTGTAGAATGAATAGTTAATAGTTCGATCAAAATTTGTTTTTTATTATATAAAAGGTGTTTAGGTGTATATGGTAGGTACCTACATGAAATCCTGTTTTTATATTTTAATAGTTTACCTATAATGGTTCATACAAATAAATTGTAATTGTGTAACTTGCTCAAAACACTTTTATTTCTTATAATTGATGCTTTGAATAATGTATTTTCATAATATTATTATCATTCCAAAAAAATAATTTAGACTTTTTTATTCTAAACTGCCTTTTTTTTTATACATTTGTGATTTTTCAGCATATTTTGTCAATTTTTAGTGTTGGTAAATGTACGTGCCTAATAATCAGTTTTTAAGTGCATTAAATTCACACACCTAATATCTCGCATGGTATTCATGTTTTTAACGATAAAATCGATAATAATTACCTTGGTATCGCCGGTCGATCGTTTCCTCATAAAGCTCAACGTTGTCAATCCTTCGGCGGTGTTACCGGTTATATTGCTCAAGTCTTGGGAAGCATCCAACAGAGGAGCAGTGTACCCGTTTATCCACGTGTCCATAAGGAACGGCCTTCCGGCTTTATCTACCCATCCAATTATGGCATCTGTCTGACTCTAATAAAGCACAAACACAAGAGTTACAAATGAAATTCAAACGATGAGGTGTCTATTTTCAAAACCAACTATAAACCATATTTAAATTAAATTAAAATTGTTTTCGCTATCAAATCACCAAATTATTCCTTTGCAGTTTTCGAATGTACCTAGGTGATGTTCCGCATTTAAAAAAAAAAAATATTTGGTGGTTTTGAAAACATAATGAGTCCATAATGTCTCATATAAACGACTTACATATTTAGTTATATTTCATAATATACCGGTTAGTTGTTTGAACAAACTTCTAAATTAAAATTGTTTGTCCACGATATCTGCAATCTTATTACACCTATACCATATATCTTACCATTTTGTGGTCGTCTGAAAACCCAATACCGGTCCAAGTACTGGTGTGAGTGGTAGTGATTGTGAATCGCATGTAATCAGTTTTCGACGAATAAGTCCACACCACGTGGTACTCGCACTGACCAGCGGTCACGTTACAGCCTTTTGGGGTCGACCACTGACCGTAACAGTTGCTATGCGCCGGCGAGGAAACCTGCTGGACGGACGGCTTGTTATCACGACTGGTCAATGGATTTTCGGCGGTTTTCGTCGATTCTTGATCGTCGACCGATGGTTGCTGTCGTCCGGGTTCATCTACGATAATAAAGTGCGTACCATTATAGTGAAAGTCACATTGTTATTATTATGTTTCGCGAAGACAAACGGTGTGAACCGAGAAAAAGTATTGTGCCCGTACCCGGACATAAACGTTTTAAAATTAAATATAAATAATTTAGGTGTATAAATGAGACACGAGATAGGTATTCTCGATTAATATAATGATTGAGTTTAAAATGTGTATTTAATATCAGACATTATAATATTATTATATACGTGGTGCAGTAACTGCGCAAAAATATACTTAATGTTTTGGTACATTTGTGCATCTGTGTCACTTGTGTATGTCGAAAGCCGTTAAATTGTACGGCGATCGCATCAGTAAACAATTTTGGTGCAGATAATATTTTAATAATATATATTTATATACAATACAATGATTTGCAGTTTAAAGAGTGAACTACACTGAACTTGTAAGCCCCAATACAAGAGAAAGATAATTTTAATTATTTGTATAATATATTGTAAATCGATAAGCTTACGAAAGTATAATCGCGGACAGACTGTGTAATGATATTGGCAATAGACATATGGAGAAAATCGAAAAACTGTAAAAATATTGCTGAAACGCATCCTTTGTAAATTAATAGTATAATTATGAAAGTGACAAAAAAATAGTATAATAATGCTCAATAGTGGAAATATAAATATGTTATGTAGTGATGAGTACTTATAATATTATTAATATTTATTTTTTTTACATAAGATATATTACATTTTGTTCCTATATTTTAGGTTGAAAAACATTTATAACAATATTATGTTTTATGTTCACAATTATTGTATACGTGTATTATAAGACGTATAATACCTATACGTTAGTATAGTACCTAACTACATATGTTTTTTTATATTTAATTTTGATACCTACTGATAATAACATTAATAACTGATTGTACTCTGAAAATACGTAAATATTATTGTGCATAAAATATTTTCTGGCATTGACATATTTAGTAGAAACCTATAAGTCTCGAAAAAATATTAAATCTCCATTGAAAAATCTTTCACAACAGTTCATTATAACATTAAAGAATCTATAGGCAATTTATAAATGAACTGTAAGTCAATGTTAGATTTTCTAAGTCACTAATAACAAACTATAGTTTCAATTTGATATTTTTTCAAATATGGTTCAATAAAATTGTGTTAAAATTTTTTTTAATAACTCTATAATCAAAACCATGTGATAATTACCAAAAAAGTTAATAGAAATCACTCCACGCTGGGACCCGTGGCCGTGATATTTAAGTTCATCTTGTTTGTAAAAATCTTTTACAAAAGCAACATCTTTTTCCAGGCCAGATTTTGGAGAATGCTGATAGTTTTTCTGTTCTTGACCCTTAGCCCAAATCACGTGCATAACATCATCTACGATAGAGTGATCAGTAGGTTCGGTGGCTATAAAAATATAATAATATTTCATTAGAATCTAATGCAATAGAGAAATAATAATATATATTTCCAAATGTCTAAAAACGTTAGTCACCCTTGAGTTTCTTTCTAAAAGCAATAGTCGTAACTCCATCTTTTTCGAATCCAACTGAAGCGATTAAATCATTCTTTCCACCCCAAAATCCGTCTACACGTGGCGTTGACCTAATGAAAAATATTATAATATTTTACCCGTAGGAAAACTTAAAAATAAAACAATTTACCTGTCTCTAGTGTAATAGTCCCACACTCTGCTGGCTGATCCTCGAGCACTCCCTATCACTAAATCTGTGCAATCCATCCCGTTAAAATCAGCTTTGGGTGTGTACGTATTGAGTTTCATTTCTAAAATATGAGCAATCACGATATTTAATAACAGTTGTTAAATATTTGTTCAGGAAAAAAAGAAATGATAAACTCTATTTTAACATAGGTACTAACATATTTTAAATTAATAATTACAATTTAATTTCTGTAAGTGCATCCATAAAAAATTATAATTAAATAGTACGTTGACAGAATTACAACAATAATATTATTGTAACATAATGTGATGTTATTAAAATAATATAATCGTTAACTTTAATTATGTCAAATAAATATTTACCTTTTTTGGCGGGAGCTTCGTGTTGATGTTCATGATTATGGTCGTGAGTATGATGATCATGGTTGTGGTCGTGTTCATGTGATGAGTGGTCGTGTTCATGTGAAGAGTGATCGTGATGGTTATGGCCTTCCTGACCTTTCAACCTTGGTTCTGGCTCTGATTCTGGTTGAGGTTCTAATCGATTTGTAATTTATTATAATATTTTGTACAAAATATATCAATATTCCAAGATTTTATAGATAGCTTACCATTTGGGGTTGATGCTGATCTAGTATTTCGTAATTGGGCAAACACTGTAAGAAAATATAAGAGCGTCGATTATGAAGCTATAAATTGAAGTGTATTGTTATTATTATTATTATTGAAATGAAAATGAAATAACAAATAATTATAAAAATAAAATTATATTCAATAATCGTCCAAATAGTATTAATGTTATAATATGTGATTAATTGTAAAAATGCGTTTTAGTTTTTACTAGATAAAAATCGTGCTACTTGATATTTTCTAAGCTGCAAGGAAAAAATGAATCTTAGATATGTTTTTGAATTATCGACGTTTGTCTATAACGTGTTCATGTTCGCGATAGGTTTTCTGGCATTTAGAATTTGAAGACATAATTACAAATGTCAAAAAAATAGTTGTATTTATAAAGCCGAGTACCACTGTAACTACTTTAGCACAAACAAAATTCGAATAAGTAAAATTTAATTGTATGATTAAAAAAAATGTATTCACCAGAGGCAACATAGATACTATAACGCGAAATCAGTTGGAAAAAAAGTTGTACCCAGCCCAAAAACATATCTTAGCCAAAAAATGTTAAATGTAATAATTGACTGGAAACTGTGATTGAATATATTTTTAAAAAATAAGAAAGTTACCTGGCCTTCCGTTAGATCTTAACGGTGCACTAGCAGTTGATGCTGCAGCTTCCGGTTCATCGGAAGGCTTTGGTTTTTGCAGTCGACCTCTGGTTCGGAAAAATGATGGTTTCGGCCTAGTGGAACTTGCAATTGTTGTCGTTGACAGAGTAGTAGGTTCTGGTGAAGGTTCTGCAGTCGTTTCGGGCTCCGGTTCTGGTTCAGGTTTGCTACTTGATTTCTGCCCTGGTGTTTGTTTTGGTTCTGGTTCACTCTTTGGTTCTGGTTCAGTTTTGGGTTCCGGCTCGCTCTTTGGCTCTGGCTCACTTTTAGGTTCTGGTTCGCTCTTGGGTTCTGGCTCGCTCTTCGGTTCCGGCTCGCTCTTGGGTTCTGGTTCGCTCTTTGGTTCCGGCTCGCTCTTCGGTTCCGGTTCGCTTTTCGGTTCCGGCTCGCTCTTCGGTTCCGGCTCGCTCTTTGGTTCAGGTTCGCTCTTTGGCTCTGGTTCACTTTTGGGTTCCGGCTCGCTCTTTGGCTCTGGTTCACTTTTTGGTTCGGGCTCACTTTTAGGTTCGGGTTCACTCTTTGGTTCCGGTTCGCTTTTTGGTTCTGGCTCACCTAATGGTTCTGGTTCGGGTTCAGGTTTGGGTATTGCTGCAACAGCTTTTGCACCAGGCAAGTCTGCTAATGCTGGGAAATTTTTACACTCTGAAGTCAAATCTTTTGGTCGCCAACCTAACCCTAAGTAACTGGTACTGTTCGCTCTTAACACAACTTCTATCTCGCCTTCTTCTTTAAATATTTTCCAATATAAATGGAAGTCTTTTGAAAGCTCTTTGAACCTGTGATTGCTCAAATCGATTTCAGTTGATTTCAACGATGAACCTGAAAAATAGTAATAAATCGTTTATAAAATTTTGCATTTTTTAAATTTTGATTTCTAATATTGTATCACGTTATTGATTATTTAATATATTTTGCATTGCTTTCACTAAATATACATAAATGTTAATGCTGTAACAACATTGATAGACTTTAAGGTACTATACACCATGCTGCCTCCCAGAGTTTGAGTAGGTACATACAATGGACTCAATTTACACATGTTATATAAATATGATAATATATTTTGAAGGTTGAATAATGTCTTATACCCTTCATGTCAGTGTCAAAACATAATATCTGCAGCTGACCATTCCGTTATTTAAAACCGTAATAACTGTGAAATTATTAACACTCTCTTATTATATATTTGACGTATAGAAATCGTTTCCCCAAATACCATTTAGAAAATATACACAAAACATAATATATATGCTATATCAACTTATAACTCATCTATGATTTTTAATCATATTTCTTACGTTTAGTGCATCCCGGTCCAAACCATCCGGGTTCGCAATAGCACTGTTTCCTAGGAGCGGTCGTCGCGTGGACATCTATACATCTGCCTTGATCGCCACAATCGTTGTCTTCAATGCATTCATCTTTGTATTGACATCTGGGGCCGTAATACAGTTTGTCGCACCGGCACTTCGATAATAAGTAACGGCCTTTGCCACTGCAGTCTTCTCGGTAATTTTTTTCTAACAAAATAATGCAATCAAATATCAATATATTATGCTTGGACTACGTGTTTTTAAAGCAATTAAAATAATTCATCGATTTTTAGTGAGCTGTGTTTATAACTAATCATACACATGTATGAAATTACGTGTACTTTATGATTCGTAATAAACGTTTATTCGAACGAATTCAGATTCGCTGACGACTACTGAGTTTTGTGTACACCCTTAAATTACGGGTACATAATAGTTGTTATAATAAAACAAACAAATAAGTGAATAATAATTACTGTTTTTGATATCGACATCTGCGCACGACCAAAATCTGTAGCTATTGCTGAATTCTAACGCTTCTCTGAGTAATCTAATGGTACAATCTTCACAAACGAAATCTCCCGGCAACTGAACGGCGTAAGATTGAGCTCTGGAAAAAAATAAACCAACAACCATAATTAACGGGGATCGTCATCATAACGTGATAATATTAAACTATTATTATTATTATTTTATGCCGAAAGTAATAAGTACAATAGTTTATTGTTGTAGATGTATTATTGCAAAATAATTATCGAGTACCTACTTAAAAAAAACAAAATGTGATGTAATTATTTTACAGTCATAGTCAATAGACTTTCTCCAGTCAAGTCAAGTCAAATAACAATATCAACAATAATACTACTTAGGTACAATGCTATCGATTTACAAGATGAATACAAAATGTAAATTAATTTATTATTAAAATTCAAAAATTATAAATTAGAACTCCAAAAGTTATGAAAAATAAATTGCCTCGTTAGTCTTATAAAATACTATCGACTTATATTTTATTATAAACCATAAAGAATAGATAGAATACCAATACATTTAAAACGAACCATGATAACTAGGTATATATATAACGTCATAGTTAACCGATAACTTACAGATTAGTTAAAACGTACACAGTACTATATCAAATTACAAATACGAAATAAGAACAGAAAACAATAGGACAGTATAAAAAATATTATACCTAAACTGCGTGTAGAAAAACAAAGTAAGTAGGTAAGTAGGTAGTTTTTTTATAGGCATAAGTAGGTAGATAATTTGAATAACTATATTAATTATTCAATAAAAATAAAATTATCACGATTTTATTTAAATTTTTATATTAAAAGGTTCGTGTTATCTAATTCTTCTAAGGAACTGAATTAGGTACTGTACAGTGAATCGGTGGAGGTCTATAATTATGATTATTTATTATGATATAATATTACTAATTCAAATATTTGTTCGTAAACATTAGGCAATTTGTTACGTACCTATATACCCTTGCGAATAAAGTATTAACCCACCGATGGCACGACTTAAGAATAAATAGTCACATAGCAAACATCACAATCGTTGATTCGCGAACGTCTCATAAATACTATCAATTAACAAGCTATAACTTAACAAGCTATGGAAATGTTTACCCTCAATAGTATTGAATATCATACTAGTTATTACTTATTAGATACGAAAATAGTTCGATCAGAACACACGTTTTGGTACCTGGTATGAACATTGATTTGCAGCTTTCGTTTATCAAGTCTCATGCCATGTATCGTTACCAATAAAACATAGATAGCATTTTAATAACAACAAATTAATCAACTCATAGGGTAGAAGTATAACTGTGGATATTATACTGGATAGACGGGTAGAATTGTACATACAATTATGGTTTGAAAATATGTTTTATTTACTATTATGGTTTCTATCAAGGTTTAAAATGTATAATTAAGTATGTGAAAGTATTAGAAATTCATATTTTAATTTCGAATAAGTGAAATATATATACCTACTTAAGGTATGTTTTACAATATCAGTTACATACCTATAATTATTACAAGATGGTAATTAATTTTCAAAATGTCGGCTATACGTCATAACATTAAAACGAATATTGTTTAAGAATAAACATTTTCAAGATTTGAGTATTTCACATCAGTCATTTTTCGATCGCTTAAATTACGGTAAAAATAAAGTTCAATTAATATATTCAAGCCATTGACATGTAAGATAGTTTTACAGAAAATGAAAGAAAATATTTGTTGGAAATATGACTCACTGTCGTAATTGTTAGCTATTGCGTTTTGTCCTTATCGTTCCATAAAAACTTGCAATAGTTACACTTAAGTATTTATCATAGTTTTTTGTTCATTATATTTTTATGTTTAGAAATATTTTATATTTTTGTCAAGAATTTAGAAAAAAGTACCACCTACCCGGTAGTTTCTACCATGTCATTACCAGGTCATGTTTTAGATTAATGTCTGTTTTAAAACATTTACACTATTTTTTCCCCAAGTAGATGAGTCTTGACGACGACGATGACGACAACAATAAATGTAATTACTTATATAAATATGTTATCACTTATCATTAATACTAACCAAATATACACAAATTAGTAGATATACCTACAACCATACAAGTATTTATATTATAGTACCTACATATATATTAGTTAAAATAAAAAATATTTAGTTACCTACCAATACTAATGTTTGAAACAAAAAAGCACGAACATTGATGTTTCTAAAATTTACGGATTTTTACGAAATAGTTTTTTTGTATATTAATATATCATATGTTTTAGGGAAAATTAAAAATATAACAGGTACTTAATTAGTAGGTACATTAATTATTTCAAGCTATTTTAAAATTAAAGAATATATTTTTATTAATTCAATTGTTTAGTTAATAAAAACAAATGCAACTATTTTTATGTGTTTAGTATTTATATTAATGCAAATTTTAACTTTGAAATTATATTATTTTTTGTAAATAATATTAGGTATTACGATAAAAAAAATGAGTATTTTTTTTTTTAAAGTGTCAGTTATGTTGCATTATACTTACAAGTGATATCTTACGTAAGTATTAAAGACATATTAAAGTGCTCAAACTACTAAATTATTTAATTCAAAAACAGGTAAAATTTTAGAGTTTTACTTTCAATTTAATGACAGTAATTCTATTAATTAATTGTGTATAATTAATGAACGGTGATATTACTGATATTAGTTCTTAACAGTTAACAGTGAGTATATAATTTATAAAGGTATGCAGTATGAGTAGGGCGGCCAATGAGGCCAATATTATAATCTTAGGGATAAAAACAGGACTGCATTTTTCCCATTTATGGGGGCCCCCCACAACTTAGTATCTTTCGCTAGATGACTTAACCCGAACTAGGTAAGTACCTACTGACAGTAATTTTATTGTTGATCTTATTGATTGATTTCTTTATTCATATTAATATTTCCTAGTGTAAACTAATTAAAACAAAAGAAATCGTTTAAATGGAATTGTAGAAATTGGCGATGATTTATAAATTATATTTTTCATGCCATAAAATTTACCATGGAAATTCATTGCTATATATTCATTCATATATAGCTCGTATTATAACAGTATGATAATTGCCATGTAGATATGCTTACTCATATAGATTAAAATTTATAATATTGTGCTGTTTTTGATTTTTGTATAAATGTCAATAAAATATGATAATGAAAAAAATAGTTAACAAAGTTAATATAACTATGACGTGTTGATACAAACCAAAATTTTTCAAGTAATAATCAAAAATGAAAATTTTAAACTTCTTCATCAAAGATCAGTTTTTTTCCTAGAGTCTATAAATTATATTATTGTATTGTAATATATCATTGTAATATAAAGGAGTAATAAAAATATATTATGCCCTAAAGCTATGTGACGAGTTTATGGTATACATCACGACCAATTTGTATACTAGAAGAGGGCGTATTGTACACTTATTATATCAAACTCGATCATATTATATTACTATACGTATTTAAATTATAAAAGTTTATTATTATTTTACTATAAAGATTTCCTTGTTGTCACACATATACTGCAAGGATAACGTGGTTAGTACACATCACGAGTCACGACTGTTGATTTCATTATGACATTTAGAAGACAAATATTTATGATTCGTATTTCGTATAAAGTCATACTGATTAAAAACAATGTTCAGTATTACATTTAAATAACGTATTCGTATACCTACCTATAATATATTATCATAGACGTATAATGACCATAATAATATTGATATCATGACGAAATAAATCTATAATGGGAATTGTTTTTTAGAAACGTAATTTGTATAATTCATTCATTATTACATTAATTATTCACACAAATATACTATAGACTATTTAATTAAGTAAGTAATTTATTCTTTTTAATATAAATTTTATATTTTTGGGATGGGTACAGATATTTTTATTTTCTAACAAATTTTGCGTACCTAACATTTTGTTATAGAAACGAATAAAACGTAAAAATTACAGAATTCCGACTAGGTATATACACAATTAATGGAAACTTATTAACACTAATTCATAAATTGTCTTCGAAGTGGAAATGTCGAGTAATGTGTATTTTTTCTAATTCTATTTTAACTTTAAAGAATAGGTGTGCTTTCTTGTCTTGCTACCAACTGTTTTATTTAGATAACACACATAATATATCTACATTATTAAATATTCTATGTACAAAAATACTGTGATGCATTTAAAACGTGAAAGAAACAATGTAAATAATTATATTTTGATATCTAAACACCGTTTATTAATGGCATTTATTATGTTATGTATACAATTTTCTTAATATTGCTATTAAAACATATTTCGACATGGTTTTCTTCTACGACACTCCAACACGAATTATTTCACCACGATAACGTCAACGATAGTAATAATTTATTAGGCGTAATTATTTCTAAACGCAATTCACTTCCTATAACGTCCGTTACATAGGTAGGTAGTAAAATTGACTTTCAGAGACTCATTGGAATAAAACCCAGTGGTACTGATAAAATATAATAATAATAAATATACATGTTATAATATTATTTTAAAATCGTATTTTCAGAAACCTATAATGAGTTTCTGGAAATGTTTTTCCGAAATGAAGGAATTTTATTTTTAAATTCTTATTACAATATAATCATAAAAAGCGATAAAAATAAACAATCAAATAAATTGTCTTGTATACCTTCCTACTTCGGCATCTCGGTTGTATATAAAGTACAACAATTATATTACATTTTTTTATTATTCTTTTACGTTAAGTGGTGTTTATTAAAAAAATAATATATATTTATTATTTCTCGTTTATGATGACACAAGAAAATAACTATTGAGTAAACTCTCTAATGTGGCAATGAAATAAATATAGATTATGTGATTGATAAAATAATACGGCGACAGCTACTATACCTACCCAGTAGAATGCGGTTTAAATGGTTTTAGAAATTATAAATCGATTTTACAATTTTAAGCTGAGGTTGTATATAATATGTAATTGTTGTTTTAATTTTTCTTTATTCACAATTAATTATACACTACTATAACCTAACTATAAAAATTATACATTTATAATTTAGGTTAATATTTGCTTTGATCACGTTAACTGTATATTGTTGTTAATTGAATGCATTAAAAAACTCCTAACCTGCGCACACACTTATTATGTAGTGATGGCTTATAATTGGCATTAATTATTTTAAATAATATGTATTATAAAATAATAATAATGATGAATAAAATGTAAAATAAACCTTTATTAAGATTACGTTTATTCTTATTCTTAATTTCCAATACAACTGTATATAATATTATTTCAAATACAATTTTGCTTTTTTTTAATTTTAAAATCAATAACAAGTAACTTAAATTAACCTGCCACCTTTGTAATAGTTTTTATCTTTTTTTTTGACATGCGCTGTCGACAACAACAACATTCTAAAAATATTATTTTTTCAAAAACGAAAATCAAATTATTATTGTTATCAATACTTACTAATAAAAAGTGCCGGTGACTATTATGGTCAATTATTTGTTAAAAAACCAACTACAACTTTAGATTATTAAAATAAGTGAAATATGACATTTGAAGGAAAGTAATTTAATAAAAACATATATTTTAATAATAATATGCTCACAAAACCTAAAATATACATTTTCGCGCAAACATAGTAATTATATAAACCAAATATTTATATAGATATCTTTTTTGGTTGGGTTCAACTTTTTTTTCTAACCTATTTTCGTATTTTATTGTCATAGAAACACAAATCAACAATAACAAAAATCCTAAGAAAATGTAGCATTCTATTTTTTCCTTACTGGGCTATACCCAAAAATATATCAATGATTCCTCAATTTTCCTGGCAGATGAAAAATATCTAGTAGGTACTAGGTAGCATGCTATTAATAATGCATGCGAAAGACATTATTTTTACTGGATTCTTAGTACGAAGTAACAAAAAAAATTGTGCGTTAACAAATCACACAGCCCTGGTCGAATGAAAAATAGTACATGTGCTAAAACAATTTTTAGATATTATAATATTATACAAGTAATAATAATGTTAGTATTTGCAGGAGATTGATTGTTTGTAATAATAGATAACTTTAGTTTGATCGATTGGAGATCAACGTTAAAAAGTACCTATTTCTAAATTAAATAAGAATTTTCAAAAAATATTAATTTACAGATTCTTAATTTCATTGATGGGATGTTACTATAGGAAGTATTGTGCAAACTTCCTGGGCCTCTGTACTCTCATCACCGCATACATAGGGTAATTTTATAGCATTCGTGTTGATACGCGAAAGTAGCTAGTCTATTCGTTTTATATATATATATTCCCAGACATTCATTACGGCCGAGTAGCGTTAAGGTTATTATTATTTAATATTATCGTTGCGCAGATTTTGCCTTGACATCTTTAACTCGGTCCGAAATCGTGAACAGTGGGAACGGCCGTCGTTAAAGCACACGCTTATAATATTATATTATTGACCGCCATCGAGGCGCACTGTTCACAAGCCGGAGTTTAACTCTCCTTCTCTGTCGGCAGTTTTCCCACCGAAAATTAAATTCACTAGCATTTAACTCGACGTGTTATTATGGCGGGAGAGTATATAGGTATAATCAAAGAAAGTACGTTTTATTATTATTATTATATATGTGTTTGTATAAAATATATTCGGCCCGCGTGCCCCTCCGCCCATCAATTCGCTCGGACAAGATCCATTCTTGTGTCAATCAATAATAAAATTGGTTGACGTGATAATGCAACGTGTACCTACCTACCTACACGTATTTTCGTTTGTTTTTTTTTTTCAATAGTCGAGGCGTAAACATGTATCAACAACGAGATTAAAATATGACTATAGTGACTAGGTAAGAAAAATGGTGAATTTGTTTCTCTTTGTGTGTGACATAAGTCTAGCCAATCGCCTATAAGTGTTATCATAACTAAATATCAAAAATACAATATAAACATAATATAACAGTATGATAACTACTACATAACATAATAGAGAAATCAAATCAAAATATACTCAGTACATTCGATAGCTATTTTGAATTTAATATGACAAAAGCATATTATATCTACCTACTTAACTACTTTTGTTATGCATATAACACTATTGTTTATAATAAAATCAAATATAATAAACAATTTTTTGCATATCAAAAATAATATTGTCTTGCCTCTTGGTGTTCTGTTTAAAGGTTTTTTTGGACTGCACTATTAATTATTAATAGCTAATGAAACGAAATCACTGACGTGTGACGTGTTTATAAGTAAATTGACTAAGAATTTAGGTTTTTTTTCTTAAAATCTACAAGTTTCGAATTGTACTATGTTGGTTATACACATAATATATTATGATAGGTATGTTGTTAGTTTATAATATAATATGATACATTCAGTCTCCCCACATCAAATGTTGGGCCCCTGTACTAAATGTTTTATGGGCCTTATACACAACTTCCAACAAAATACAACTCATTACAAGCGATAAAATTGTCCCAATATACGATTTCTACTAAATATTATACATTTATATCATATATCATATCAATTTATAATATAAAATTAAGTATTTCTTTCAAAATTACAAATTCATTTCAACGGGTCCTTAAAAAATCCGGGTTCCCTGTACTCCATGTCCAACAGCCCACTCTTATAGAGGCTTTGGTTACATTGTGGTGCACTTAAAAATAATTATAAACAAACTACCATTATTTAATTTTTAACATAAATAAATATGTTTTTGGGCTGGGTATAGATATTTTTATTTTCTAACCGATTTTGCTGAACGTTTTGTCTATCACCATAGAAACGATGAAAATGTAAAAATTACTTAATTCCTACTAGGTATAAATACAACGAATGGTAACTTATTAATATACATTTTCTTCAAAGTGGAAAATATCGAGTAGTGTGATATATTGTGTTGCTTTTAAGCTAAACTCCTACAACTTTTTTGATAATAATGTGTGGAATTTATATTATTATTAGGGACATACGAATTTTATTGTATTTAAATATTAATGATAATTAATTTGTCTTACTAAGTTTTTATAAGTCACGATAATGTAAATAAATAAAATTTAGTTTTTGATTCCCAAATACTTAAATATATGTAGTTTTTTTATAATGATTTCTTAAGTACCTAGTGGAATACTCTGATTAATACATTTAATTAATTGATAAATCGAAAGTAATGGTGCATAATGTAGGTATCTACCTAGGACCTATATAGGCACTATAGTAGTACATATAATACTGATATTTATTAATAAAAGAAGCAATATTTCTAGCTAGTTATTTTATGGTTAAGTGTTTACATCACTATCGTTCAATTCATGTAATGATCCGTACGAACAAACAACTTATTGTCAATAAAAAAGGAATAATAATATTATGATGACTGAAAGTAAAAGTAAAAGACGCGTATTCATCTATTCTAATGGTCAGTATAGTTTAAAAAATAACGGAAGTATAATTTTGTAGGAATAGTACCTACTATGTTGTATCAAATTTATAATAAAATGAACCTACTTATACTACATAATATCATTGTGAAAAAAAAGTAAATGCCATATTATTTGCAATATAATATAATATTATCTGCCCGATCGTACCTACCCGAAAAATCAATATCGGGAAACGAAATATATTTGCATCTGTATAAAATTATAATGATTGTTGTAAGAATTATATTATACTACGCAATACGTCTTGGAATTCTTTTTGTAATAATTGTATAATACTATGAAATCATATACGTAGTAGTTAAAATCGTCATGATATAGGTATCTAGGTATTGTTATTTTTTTTTTAAATTTTGAATTAGTAAATAATTTTAAAGCTGAATTTACCTACCAACCACTATACGATATAGTGTGGTCAAATAATCACCTAGTATAACTTATAAGAAAAAGTCGCCGTAGGATACGAATATTGAATTCTCACTATATCTAATGGTTTTATTTGGCGTTATCATTGTTAAGTTCTAGTATCAGGCCCAACCTATACCTACCGCTACAGAGATCGACGTTGGCGTGAAACGTCTACTTTCTAAACAAGCTGTGCAACAACTACTTTTACATGTGTAATTATGAATATTTTAAACACTATTTAGAATATTATGTATTTTATAATAATATATGAAGTAGCAATTAATTATAATTTTATTTTGCACGTCGGAAATTAATAATACTTAATATGACTACCTAAAGACTGCATGAAATATTTATAATTACTCTGCCGATTTTTAAGTTGAGATTTGTATTTTTCTAAATAGAAAATTAAGAAAAAATTATATAAAACTATAAAATTAATAATTATGCTGAGTGATCACTGACCACAATTATTTTTATATTTATTTAATTTACATACTATTTTTCTAATGAGTTTATCAGCGGCTTGATTCAATGTTCGAGATTCTCAACACAAACACTTTCTTTATCACCTTAATAATTAATAATACGTATCACTAAATCGTATATATCACGACCACTCTTCAACGAAGAGTCCATAAAAGTTTCACATACATTATGATACCTCCTCCTTGTATTGAGTGGCGCTACTGAAATTAAATTACTTATAGTGACTATGATATTATTATAACTTTCATTATAAGCGTAACAAATATATAATTTCAACTTATGTTTTTATGTACGCTCAATTGTTTTAAAAAACAAAATGCACGGCGGCCCAAAAAATCAATTATTATAATTTTAATTGTTTTTAATCATTTACTTAAAAAATATTAACAATTATAATTTTATTTTCAGTTGTATAATCTTAAGAAATGAAAACTTGAAAATTGTTTGACCACAAATTATCAAACAACAAGACTTTAAGTAAAAATACGGTATTTTAATATAACACATATTTTTTATATATAATACCGCATATTTCGAGAAAGCTATATCTAAGTAAATAAACTAGTTATTTAAATCATAAAAAGATCGACAGTAATTTATCCAACAAAAAATATAATATATGTAAACCATTTACGTTAAAATATTTTTACAATATTGTAATTCGAGACAAAAATAATAATAATAACAACAACAACAATATCGGTAGTATATTTTATCTTAGCGTTATTTAATTCGATAAATAGAGTTGTACTCACGTGGCATCGGTCCTCAAAAAATCAGAATCTTTTGTGACTGGTGTTAAATCCAATACAGGCCTTTGGTAATTGTCCAGTACTTGAAGTTTAATCCCTCCCTATGTAAATAATAACAAAAACATCAATGAAAATCCTCATATAGTTTGGAACAGCACACGTATATGATATGATCCAATTAACAATAAATAAACGCCGCGGGGTGCCGCTTTACAATAATTAAAAGAATATCCGCGATTTATAGAAATAATTGGACAATCAACAAGTAAAAGTGGAATATACACTTGCGAATCTTACAAGCATAAGCCTAGGTACGTGGTTTATATTATATATGTGCATATGTGTGTTTAAGTGTGGCGCTTCGATTCGAGTCAGTGACCTTATACACTCTAGTGATTCCTAGTGCTCTCGAAACTCCACCAAAGATTGTACCGACTGCAGGAATTCTTGGAGAAAGTAATGAAAAACGTACGAGGTTGATAAAAAACTGGAGAATATATCTAAAAGCCGTTAAGCGACTGCCGCCATTTTAAAGAAATAACTCAAGGCAATACACGCGAAAGTTACGTGTATATAGGTACACTTGTAATAATATCGGATCTATTTATTTTTTTAAATTTTTAATCGCGAAATTCTGTTGATCTGGTTTGAACAGCTTCTGCCGCAGAACAAACGAGTTTACACATGTAGATACCTATTTTAAGAGTCGGACGCGATGAGAGGCCGTTTTTCATATATTTCATGTCTTGACGCGTTATATAACACATGTATTATATATAGATACAGTGGATTCCACTTAATGTGGACACGTTGGGCCCAAACTCATTTGCCCACATTAAGCGGTTGACCATTTAAACCGAGCTTTGTTAGTTAGTATATTATGCATTGGAATTTTGAAATAACCAGACTGTTTTTCCCATTTTTCCCATATCACGCGGATGCACATGTCAACCGGTACCCAAATTAGGCGGAATCCATTGTATATACGGTATGAGACAGCATATACAGGGTGAGAGTTCTGGGGGTTCATCCCCCCCCCCTGAAGTGTTAAACGATTACTTTTGTATTATAACTTTTGATTTATATTGATTAGCGTGTATAATATAACGTCATGTGCAATCCCGTTTGTATACTTCGATTTTAATACAAAAATATCGATTAAGACCTCACCACACGAGTGTTTTTTTTTTGTATTACACCTGCCGGACACGTTTATGCGTTCGTTTTTTATAAATTAAGTTTTAATTTGGGGCTTGAAACAGAAAAAAAATTTTACGATTTTGGTTTCGAATATCGGTATTTATTTTTTATGATTTCGTTTTTGGTTTTGAGTACCGGTTTTTATTATTTCCGATTTCCATTTCGGATTTTAACAGTTTTAACCGGTATTCAATATAGGTTTCAAGTCCTGTGTTAATTGTTGACCAAAATCTTTGGTTGTGTTGAAATTAATTATAAAAATGACGTAGTATGATAAGCTATATAAGTAGCATATGATACAATACGAAAGAAGGGCTTTAAACGAATTAAATTAATAGTAATACGTCTAGATTGTATTATACTAAATTATAAGAGCAGTACAGTATGCAATAAAATGGGATAAAATGTAAGATTTTTTCACTTTAGTTCGTATATTATATTATTGGTATGGATCGAAATTCGTGAAGTCAAATCGTGAACCACAAACTTGTAGGTATGCGTGACAAAAGAAGACCACGTCAAAAGAATTCAAATATAATATAATATAATATAATAGGTATAACAATACCACGGCACTATATAATATAGAATCGTTTAAAAAATACAATTGACGATTTATTTGGAAGTTTTTACTGCCGGTAGGTACGTATAGAACGACTATAAAATTGCGCAACGATATTTTATTATAATATATATTTTGTTATTGTGCAGTCTATACCCTTACACAAATGACTAATTAATAATCTCAAATGCGCCAACATTCACCCTGTATATGCACAACAAATCGTGCAGCTCCGACGGAGACTGAGTCGAATTTATATTATTATTGCACTATCATATAATAATATATTATACGGAGTGCGGGTCATGCGTACCACGACGATCACAAGTAATATAATAATAATTTCACGATGTCGATTAATAATAATATTGTCGTCCGGGGATCCTCGTCGGGATTGCACAACCACCTGCAGCTATAATAATATTGTCGTCGCCGAGTTATCGGTCACACGCTCCGCCGCCGATCGCTGTAGCAGCAAACGTTTCGTCGAAACGTCAGGTCGTGATCTCGGGCCGTATTCAGCTATAGAGCGAATATTTCAGAGTTTAGACTTACCCGGTGAGGATACGCGAGATGCCATGTGACGTTGAACGACGAACCAGACATCAACGAAGTCTTGACTGAGCCTGCGAATAAAATAAAAACGAAAACGGTTAAGTTATTATATATTATATATTACGTGATTCGTGCGACCTGTTGCGGACAAAGACCTGTCCGTGGACAATCGAAATTTGATTGTTGTACAACTGTACACACACACACATACGAAAAAATATACATTTGATAACTTTTCGAGTACCTACCTATATGTGATACGCTTATCTAACTCTATTGCGTGTACAAAGGGATCGAGTGAACACGTTGAGCAATTGTACAGGTGTACAACAGTAGACGATATTTCAAGTTATTGCCGCAGTTAGAAACGTATACAGGGTGTTTGTGTACGAGACACACCCGCCCACAGCTCACCTGTTACATCATGTTTACAGTTTACCTATTCCACCAACCACATATCCTACCTAAACTTAAACACATATGGGTGTATTTGGATGCTTAATGAAAATATAGGCAATTCAACTTTTAAAATATATAAATAGGTACGTGTAAAATAACTAATTATATACATACCTAGTACCTACAACATTTGTATACCTATAAAATTATATATATTTGCTAGCCATATCTCCAATATTTTCAAGAAATACATACAACGGCCTTTTTAATTTTTTTTATTTTAGTTCATTTAATCCAAAACACATTATACATTTTAACAATCATGGATCCCTAACATATAGTAATAATTTTCCTGAATCATATTTCATAAAACTGAAACCCTCTGTATAATAAGAAGATAACGTATTCGTGTAACGACAATACGAATAAAGTATTATAATATCTTTTGTTGAGTTGCAAATATTACAAACCATATTATGTTCCATAAAATTAACAGACAAACAATAATAACGAGGTGAAATACGCATCCTACTAAATAAAAAAAATTCAACAGAAACTTAAAGTTTCTAATTCGATCCGCGAACTTTCTTTCGGAGGTATTTGTTGTTCCTGGTCTGGAAAATTTGCGTTATTTGGGCTATGAGATTTAAAAACATCGCAAAATGAATGTTTCTACCCGACGACGTGTTTTGAATAATGGAAAATTACTATTTTGAAAGTCGATCGTCGCGAATACTGGGCATACCGGGCAGCGGACAGGCGTGGATCAATCGCGACAAAACAACAGTGTTTTGGCCTACAGGTCTGTTTCAAAATATTTATGGCCACAGCCAAGTACGTACGGTACCTACGTATAAGTGCTAAATTGAATGACGTTCGACACTCTCGTAATAACAATAACTATACAGCAGTGAGCATTCCCTGCGCGTGTCTCTGGCACGCCACGGAATGTCGATTTTATAGGTCGTCGCGTGCCCGTCGGTCCACGCGGTATACATAAAATAATAATAATAATAATAATATGATATTATTATATTGCATTTATAACGCGCATATAAATATTATATTCGTTGTGGTTAGACGCTATTATTATGGAGTGTCGTACTGCGTATGATAATGCGCACACCGGAGGAGACCTACTGACCTTTTACGATATTATTTCCGTCGCCCACTGAACGTGTGCAAGTTTTCGCGTCATGTGCCCAGGTATAGGTATATAGGTATAAGTGAATAATATGCAGGCACGCAGAGCGCAAGTATTCTATTGTGCGCGAACTGTTTGTGGAACAAAAGCTGAAGAAATGAAGTAAAACGCCAATCTTCTGTAGGGTAACGCGTGACGTAACTATACCGTAGAAATAATACAGCCGCCGCCGTCGTCGTAGGTTGTATAATAACGACGATGATGATAATAATAATAATAATAATAATAATAATCTTTGAAATCAGTATTGTTTTAAATCTCGACGGTTATATTTTCAGCTCGGAGACCAGACCACTTTAATAATAATAATATGACGTATAATAGGTTTCGTCACCGCCTGCATCACGTTAAGGCGGCGGTGGACGTTTACTGCGCGAATAATTTGAAATTATAATAATTAAGTATCCGCATATTATTATTATACCTTATATTTTATAACGAAAAGGAATCATTGTAATGTTATTGTTAACGGCTGAAACAAACGCGTTGGCAATAGTAATATTATTTATTTTATTTTATGTGACCCAATTGCACGATATCACTGATCTGAAACTAAAATATTAATGAAATGTAATATTTATTAAATTCTGATGACATACCAAAACCGGCACGTGATCCAAATACATTACACCGAAACCTCAGAACCACGTTCCAGCTAACACCATTACAATTATATTTACAAAATCCGTTTCAAATAAAAATGCATTAATATTTCAAAAGCATATATTATTATATATTTCCTTCTACATTCTTTAGCTAAGTAAGTCACCGCAACTCACGAGACGCGATGTACAGTCACTAAAAAGTCGCACAGATGTGTAGATAATATGTCCATAGGTATTATAATATAATATGTATCATAATATACCTGCAGTGTCCTTCAGAGTTCAGATAACACGCCAACATCACAACCACAATAAACTTACACTCAGGACAAGCTTATTTTTTTTTACAGGCGTAGGTACCCGCTGTAGAGCACGTCTTGTTAACAGCGCACAATTCTCATATTTTTAAAACTCATAGCCGATATATTATATTTAATTTTTTTTTTTTAAAGAATAAACGTCTAGATCATTTACAGGTGCAGGTTACATGTTATCGTACAACACACACTTAGCAGTGGAAGTGTGTGATTCGCGTAGGCAACATGTTTTCCGAGCAATGTACGCGATTTCAAGGTCGGAGGAAAGAGGAGGCGTTTTAGGTATTGCACCTAAAACGCCTATTGCACTGTGCATAAGTGTTAACGATAAAAGAAAAAAATGCTTACGCATGAACCAATTACGTAAGCCACAACAAACTGTAAAATATCAAAACATAATTTACATATACTACGTTAAAATAATTGAGAATATTTTAACGATTTTATAAAATATAAGTCTTAGGTATGAGTTTTTGAAGTGAACACTGGAAAAAATGTTTATGTATATAACTCTGTAAAATTCAATACATCGTACAACCGTATAACTATAAGTAGGTACATATTATATGATTTGAACATTTTAATATACATAATAATATAATATACATAGTTTGATGCATTTAAATGTTACTGGTTTGATATTTCGTATTTACACAAGCAGATCACTATCTTGAACAGATGCCAGTCGCGCAAGACTGATATAATTACTTCAAATTGTTTAAAATTATTATTCTATAGATATAAAAATTGAAAATATATCAATATAAGCACAAGTATTTAGATATATCACTATAACTGAAGTATTAGTATTTTACTAGCCATCTAGGTATATTATTATGTATTTGACATCGGTCAAAAGAAAGTAAGCTAAAGTCTATGCTCTATAACATATTATAATGTAGACTTCAGTGTATAACAATTTACGAAAAAATACATGATTATATATAATTGAATCGCTAACTGCAGACAGGGGACAAGTTTATTTTTATTAATTTCGATTTTGTTATCATTTTTTATTAAGCACTCGTAAATACATCGTTTACTGCAGAAAGGAGTCAAATCCGACTATCCTAACGCTAAATATAGTGTTTGGAAATTTCAGTTTACTACAGAAAAGGGACATGTTATGATTTCGTTTTTTGTCTCTCCCGAAAAGTTAGAAAAAATGGACCTATCCCCTTTCTGCAGTAATATTTTTAGTCCAACATTTGCTGTCTGGGTAGCGATTCAATCATGCTAACTATTATATAACGACTCTCAAGTCGAAAATAGTGGTGCGATACAATATTTCTGGGTTTGGGAGGTTATCCACCATCCACATCCGTAAACACCTCAACAAAATATTACGCTAACCACTGAGGTGGTAAAAATAATCATTGAAATAGACCTATATAAGACAAAATACGTATTTGTTTAAAGAAATACACTAAAAATGGTTTAGGTTGTATCCCGTGATAGTAATAGATGAATGAATGAGTTTGTCTGCAGATAAATTATATTATGTAGATAATAGTGCAGATAATAAATAAAAGTGAAAGTTGGAGATGCAATATTTTACTGAGACTATTAAAGTAATTTATCAAGAACAAAATTATAATAGTCTTATTTGTAATTAAAAATTTAAATATTTCATGCCGTAACTGAATTGATTAGAAGGAACCTATATATTTTTATTATAAGTCAGAACAACTCTTAACAATATGATAAGAACATCTATTAATAATTATAAGCTTCTAAATATGTTGAGATCGAAATTATAATCATTAGATTTAAATACTTTTATATTAGTAAGTATATTAATATTTTATATATTTTAAAATTTCTAACCAAAAATAAATTCTATGATAAATTAAAACAATTTGAAGAATGCATAATATAACACATCATGAATCATGATGCGTACCTACTTATTACGTACGAGTATGTTCAATCAGTTAATATGATTTAAGTCCACACGAGTTATATTCAATAATATATATTTACTATAAAATAAATACACACAGTTTGAGTGTTAACGAACATAACAAATTTTTTATAGTTCTTGGTAGTTGTTTAGGTTTTTCAGTAATAGTATTACATTTTTATACAATTCATGAATAATCAATAAGTGTATATTTTTTCGTTAAAGAGTTCTTGTTCCTAATGCTGTGTGTGGCAACACAGAAGTGAAATTATTATTTACTGTTTATGATCGCTTTAATCCGGACGACGTAGGTATACAAATGTTTCTTTTTTAATTTGACAGCTATTAATGCATTTAGGTACTGTAAAAACTCAACTCGAAAATTCGCTGTCTAATCACAATAATAATCGTAAAACGTATTATTCAAGTCGGAATTAAAAAATAAATATTTTCAACGTATAGTGGCAGTAAAAGATACGTGCGATATATCATCGATAACTTTCGATGAAGCGGCACCTATTTTGGTACCTACATACGCTTATACAACATTGAGACCTCCACGGGCAAGATAATATTATAATTTATACAAACAACACAATATTTTAGACCACATAATATTATATTATACCATTTCTCAAGTCATCTATTTTACAACTCGAGACGCGCAGATTTCGCCGCCTATATATTGTTTTTCTCGGTAAAACGAACGTCGATCGACAGTATTTTTTTTTCCATTTTATCGCGGTTATTTTTAATTGCGAAATACGTCTTCTAGTATAAAATAGTAAAGTCGACTGTGTAAAAATGTAAAAAAAACAGCATTTGACTAAAATGGAACGGATGAGTTGCCACGTAACAAACCACATGCGTATCCTCATCGTCGGCTTTCGATATGTTGTGTTGCGTAAAAAAAAATATAGTTAGGTACAAGCGCGTTTTATAATAATTTATTTGTACACGCGTCGAGCTAGAAAAGGAATCCACGTGAGGAGTGCACAATATATATGGATATAAGCGCCACGCAATATAGGTAATATATGTCCGTTTCGAAACGGTTATTATTTAATAATAATAATTTATTTTACAATAATATTATGGCGGGTCGACGATGGAACGCGTTTGGAAACTCAAGTAAAAATTAAAAAACAAAACTCCTCGTCGGCCCTATAAATGACGCGTTACATACAGTGTTGTAATTAAGTATGTATTGGTACTCGAGCAAAAGTATTTGAGTATAGAGTATCATATTATTATACTTTTTAAGTACTGAAATACGTATTTTCAATACTTTTGAAAAAAAGTACCAGATGTATCTGTATATAAAATCAAATACTAATTATCAAATACTCTAATAATTCTTTTTAAGTTTACATAATATATTGTTTTCTAATTTCATTTTGATCTCGTAAAAAAACGAAAATTGAAAATATACATAATAATAATATTTTTGTTTACTCTGAATTATACTCAACCGATAATCAAATTCTCCGTCAAATAAAACAGTACGTTGAGTATCTTAAAGTTCTGCCAAACGTTGCGTTGGAAAATATAATATGCTATACACAATAATTAACGTAAAACGTGACAATCGGTATTCTACTGATTCATGAGGTGTATAACATATGAAAGTATCTATAAATAAAGTATTTTTATTTATACTCTGTGTCTGTACTTGAATGTACATATGGGTACTCTTAAAAAATGGATAAGACTAAACTCATAAGTGTGCGTGTAAGTCCGTCGTCGAGGTAACCGCCGAAAATCGAAAAACCTCGATGCGACTTTCACCGGCCAATTTAATCTGTAACGCGCTTTCTACCGAAGGCCGTGGCCACGGCGGTCTTCCTTCGCCGCGTGATCGAGTCGCACTACTCGTATGCTATGATGGCTTCGGCAAGTATGGTGAAGTTCGCCCACCTCGCGCCCAAATAGAAATTAAATAAAAAGCAGCCCGCCGGCGTCGTCGATGCTGTCACCCGTATAATAATAATATATTATGTACCCCATAATAGCCATGCCCGAGATGACTGATGAAATTATTTAGATATTATTGTTGTGCGATTGAGTGCTCTATGACCCGCGCCGGATGACGACGACGTCGCGACGGACGACAAATTTTGCTCGCCGGAAACAAAAGATGATAATAATATGCAAACGATTGTATTGTAATATTGTTATATTATTACAATACGTTGCGGTGTGCACATTATTCCATATATATTTAATATATATATTATTATCATTATAGTTATCCCACGGACTTGCAATAATAATAATAATGATATAGGTGCGTATGTGTACACACGAACGACGGCGGCGGTAAAAGATAATATTTCGTAATGGCATCATGATAAATAATAATAATACCCAGCGCGTCGAAGAGAAAGACGAAGCATAACAATATTATAAAGTGTCGGTCGGAGAAGACGATCTCGGGCTCGGTGTTCGGGGGGGGGGGACAAGGGGGAACGATGTACTTCGGCGGAGAGAAAACTTGTCGTGAGTGATTTTACGCGCGTATTCTCTCCGACTAGCTCTCTGGCAGTGCGGTGTGTGTATACGCGTGCCGGTCACGAGCTTGTCGTGGGATCTTCTCGCCGGCAGCCGTGAAAGTGAATATTATTAAATTTTTTTTTACTACTACACGCATATATACAGCATTCGAAACCCGTCGAACGCGTTTGTCGTATAATAACTCAAACATAATAATATTACTATTATGTGTGGCGGTGGCGGCCCTTGAAAATCGTCACAGACCCGGTGGCTAATGATTGCGACCTCCGGCCCGACGACCCCGGCGACACTTTGACCGCGCTCTATGCCCGAACGACGTCTGCGCGCCGCGATTGTTCTCCGCGAAATTTAAAATTCCATCTACGCGCGCGCTCGGCGAGTTACGACGACAGTTGTCGTGGTTATGGCCTGTAACTGCCGCTCGGAGCTATTATTTTAAGTACATTTCGACTCGACCACTGATACCACTGTTACCGCTAAATCTTTCGCCCGGACGCGCGTGGACATATTATTATCGTATACAATTTTTATTCAGTAGGTGTTAATTAGTATAATTGATGGCCGATTAATAACAATTATGCTATTAAAGATAATAATAGGTAATCGTAAAACTCTTTCAACAAACGTATTGCACAATATAATATAACTACGGTGGAGATCACTTTTCCGCATTTCTATATCATTATCGCGCACCAATTATATACGTTTAAAATTAAATTGTTTTATCGTTGATTCATATGTGTATATAATTTTGGTGACTTGGAACAGCTATAAATATCAACGAACAACATAGATTCTCACAAGAATACGCTGAAAAAAAAGTGTTACATAAATGTAATATTAATAAAATATATGATATATATATAATGAGAAATAACTGTAGAGCGACAAAATAAAATAAATGTATTGTCTGTGCATTCCCGTATATACGTAAGAGATGTTTGAAAAATCAAAGAATGAAAATTTGCTCGACGTTTAATTTTTCCCAGAATTTGTCAACTGTTTTATTTTATTAAATATGTTTTTTTAGGGAAAAGTTAAGTATTTAGCATTTACAAATAGCGCTGTTATACATAGTGGAACTATATCGATGGGTATAAACAACTGCGGTTACTCTGTGGGACACAGCTGCACATGTAAGATAAACATATGTCAACGAAAATTAATTACTTAAAAAATCTTAGAAAAGCTGACAATATGCCAAAAACGATTGAAATAAAAAAAACTGTTCCGATATAACTCGATTAAAAATTACTCAAGAATAATATATTATAATGACGAATTTCAACTACCATATTATCATATTATATCAATATAAAATCATACTTATAATAATCCATATTAAAATAATATACGCCGGGCAGCTTACTCTCGTATTCATTTTCAGATGAACTACGTATTTTTTTTAAACATGATATAGCTGACTTGGACGGTATTAATTACAAGACAGGACCTAAAATTACACACGCACACACACACGATCGGGGTATCCTATGAAAATTTCTCCGGTAGTGCGTGTATCGTTTAACCAAAACTGGTATTTGGTGACGAGAAAGTGTAACTGAAACACGCGGGGATAAGTGAAACAAATAAAATAAATACGCTCCTCGTCGGAGCATATGCGTGCATGTTATTAATCTAGAAATTATTGTTAGACGAGATTTCAAATGTTACGCGACAGGTAGGTAGGTATGTGTTATCGTTCACCGTATATTATAATAATAATTATTACACACACCCAAATTGACAAAATTTTGGTCCTGGTTTGTGGACGACTAAAACGAAAGCGCTTATGAGCCGCACACACGTACCTATATAATATGTGTACCTACGAGTACCTTCATATATCCTGAAAGATGAACGTGCTTATTAACGGGTACGTTTACCGAATGAAATTATCATAATTAACGTTATGCAACTTGCACGTGACTCCGAAACGGAAATATAAATTTTTGATCCACACCAGTCGATTGCAATATTTAAATACATAAAATGGCGTTTGTGCTTTCACGAATATCGCGTGGCCACATTATAATCGTTTGTATCGTGTATATGAATAGAGAAGTATAATATAGAATTACGATAAATTGGTTACCTATATAGTATATTATACGCAACAGCTTCATATAATATATTATGAGTTGTTTCTCGCGCAGTTAAACTACCTATACCTATACATATATGTGGCTTTACAAGTAAAAATTATCGGACAAACCAATGAGCTCGACTGATAAACTTCACAATTTAGAATACCTATCTTACAGTTGTAGCTATACGTTACACTAGGCTACCGCATCAAAATATATATATTATACCATGCAGACATGCAGCCATGTAGGGTATAATATCATGAAAGGTGATTCTTAAATCTAACATAGTATACGTGGCTGAATGGTTTACTTTAAAACAGCAAAACCACATATTTTATGATAATTTTAAAACATAACATACCTACTTATATTATATTATACATATGGCGATTCGGTCTGAAAAATGTAGAACCATATGGCCAAAAGTGGTCGTAAACTTTCATATTTTCAGTTTGTTGTGCATTGATGTTAATTAAACCGAAAAGACTATTAGAACGTACAGTGCACAAGTAAAGTTTTTTGGATTTGGACAATTAATTAATTACAATTATTAAAGCAATAACATACAACATAAGTTAGATGCCTGAAAAATAATGGTAAATAATGTATTATTGTTTTAATGACAATCGGTTTAATGGGAATTTTTATCATGGAGAAATGAGTCGTACCTAAATAATATGTGATGTGTAATGCCATATATATAATATATACATGTTAAGTATGTAAAATATAGAAATTAGTTTTAAAACAAATGAAAGAGTACAAAAATAGACGTTAGTTAGTTCGTCCTATTTGAAATAGGAAATGAAAAAGTTTCTAAATATATTATTAAAACAATATAATATATTTTCTTTAAAAGAAACATACTCTTCGTTCTCAGTGTATTAAAAAGAGCAAATATTGTATTGGAAAAATGTTTCTAACTGAAGCGTAGTAGTAGCCTCTTGAATCTATTCACTGTAATATACAGACGCATGATGCTCCTTTCGCTTCTCACGACTAAACACTTATGGGAAAACTTTTCAACCCGTAGTTGATTGTGGTTTTTGCATACACGTCTTCAGGTCATGGATAGGTCGTAGAAAACGATTTGAATAATAGAACAATTATTATACGTTTTGAAGAAAAACACTATAGGTAGGTATAGATTACAACTACAAAACTGAGTAGTATAATATTTTATAACGTATACCGCAGCAGGTCAGGTTATACTCGTATATATGCGGTCCAAAATAATAACTCGGACAGTAAACAAACGGGCGGGGTCCTCCCGAGATTGTTTTACTTTCAATTTCAATACGTTCTTCGCATTCTTCTATATTCAAGGCTGTTATCGTTTTAAAATAAAACGACTCTTCTGGCATTCGACCAGCCTTCTGATTTGCATCGTACATATAATATATTTTCGATCAATTTGATATGAACTTTGCATTAATAAATAGGGTAAGAATGATCGATCAACTATTTTGATCGAAACCTGCACCAGTAACCTAGTATCTGAATATGCCCCGTGTGTCTACTGAAATAAAAATTAATGTAAGCAAACTTAAAAATATTTTCAATACGTCATAATATATAGATAGAGTAATATACTATTATCTAAGTACATATTCGATATAGAACAGTAAAAATATGTAACGCGGAAATACACAAAATTAAATACGAGGGAGTACAACATGGAAGTATAACGAACATTTATTCGAGGTCAACATTGTTAAAATATCCTTGAATATAAAAAATAAATAAACATACAACTTTCTACTGGGCACAGACAATAATAAAGTATAGTTAAGCTTTCGATTTCATCTCGCAATATTATGTTTGGATCGTACGTCTTTTTCGCCGATAAATCAATCATTTATATTAAACTGCTTTAATAAGCATTAATATTTCGTAATAATTAAAAATAATTAATTCCTTGGTGGCTGGGGGGGGGGGATATCTAATAAATCTCGAGTTTTGAAAACGAAAAAAACCATTATGTCCGTCGCAAGACCGACCCCGTCATGTCTTTCGAATAAACCAGGTATAGTAGTTGTAGTCATTCATATAACATAATATCATTAAATCATAATACAATCGTCGAGGGGGAGAAGTGGCCAGACGGGATTCCTACAGTACCGAACCGCCGCCGCAACAGCGGTGAACAACAAGCTACTACGTTTCGGTATGTCTTCTAAACAAATTACTGGTGTATACCGCACAGTATAATATTATTATAGAATACGGCAGCAGCAGCTCATACACCGATAGGTGTTGAATATATTTTTTTAATTTTTTTTTTTTACCTACAGGTGGGCTGTATTCGACCAACGACGACGACGACGACGTACTATTGTGTAACGCCTGCACAGTACCTACCTAGTTAAATCACTATTATACCGAATCCTATAATATTATGTGTTATATTTTTTCTCCACCTTTTTCTATTGCGACATAATATTTTTTGTGGTGTACCAACCACACCGATTGTACGTAGGAACGAATTACACTTGTTATTTTTTTCGTGTATAGAAAATCATAATAATCATTTTTAGATATAAATTTCAAAATATCAAAAACATACGCGTCCGATATAATATACTAGCCGTTCAATAACCCGCCAAGAATAATATTCCACGTCGGTAAAATACGAAACATCATATAATATTATAATATGGTACGTCCTAATAATATTAATTCAACCATCATACGTACATAATATAATGATATGTACCTACAAAAAGTGTTACGTCTTACGTGGATCAATACACACTGAGAATATATTTTATATGCGTATGTTACGAACATTACACAATCGGAATTACTTCGACTATTATATATAATAATATTCTTATGTATAAATAGTACCTAACTACATTTCACAGTGACTACATTTCATATAGTATTATCAGATTAAAAAAATCCTTGGCCCATACGCATTAATTCAGTATGTGTGTTTTTTTTTCTTAAGTATACTATATAACTGAACAAATAAATAATTGTACCTACATGTACCTAATTTGATAGATATATTTTATAGATTGAAATAAAACTCTAATCATCATATATTATTATTATGTACATTCAACTAACGTTTTTTTCTCTCAATGTTTCGCTCGGTCATGTATATAATGTTCCTTTATACAATGTTAATTGCTTTCATTCTACGATCAGCGATTACCTATGATGTAGTACTGTAGTGTATATTATGCGATGGTTTCAACATACGTACAAATATTTTGAATTAAAAATCTAAAGTTTATGCATACTGCAGCGTCTATGACATTCGTACCATAAAAACGTTTCGAGTTTTCATCATATGCTTTTGCGCACAACAATAATGCGATGAAAATATAAAAGAAAATTAATTAAACTTAATTTTTGAAACAAGTCCAGAGAGTGGAAAAAAATGTTTTGGTTTTAGTTAAGAAAGTCGATAAAAAAAAATTAATTGATACACCTATAGTAGGTACCTACTTTCGATGAATTGGAATTGAATAACTATATATAATGTCTCGTGCAAGCACAACTGCAGGATATTAATCATAGTAAATGGCATAAAATAAATCCTACGTCCACGGCATGCCCTGTGGGCTATAGGTATAAGACATAGGTTTATATTCTCAATACGTATATTATGTGCACTGGAAGAGCTAGCTGTTCACGTAATACTTATCTATTATAATTATTTATTAATACACACACGCGCGTATACACTGTATAATATATTATATTTGAATTGATTAATACAATTGTATTATTATTAATATATACCTATAATACCCGTACTATTATTAAAGCTCACAAATATGCGTGTCCTTCGGCAGACCCGTCCGATCGATTGCTCCCTCGGGATATCAAAACCTCATCTGCCTACGTCTCTATATTATAATACTCTATAGACCTATTGTATACACGACGTTGTTATGAAACAAAATTAGTTATTTTGCATCAGTAGGCCACTTTGTTGTGGTGCTATGATGGATTTTCGAACAATTACTCGTAGAGATATTTCATGAAAAACTCGGATGAAAATAATACTTAACGGCACAATAGTCGGTGCTGTCTATTGTTTGTAACACACATGGCACATAATAATATATTATAATATATTATAGATACGGCGGACGTGTATCGAATAAGCTACCTACATAAATACGAACGCAGATCAACAGAGGAAACAACAAATCTATGCTAGGCAAGTATAAAGCTTTGCTGACCCATAGTAATAATTACTGTATTATAATAATATTATTGCCAACAAGACGCATACACTTACAAGGTAATAAGTATTAATAGTAGTAACATATTTAAAAAACGTCAATACGTCAAACTCTGAACTTCCGAAATCACTAGCCGATACTCTAAATCAGACCTTCAACTCTAAATCTCCGACAGATTTATCGTTGCCACCAATTTACTCTACTCACTTCGATATCTATTAACTTTGTATATATTGTCATACTGGCTAACCATGTATCTATTTTTATGTAATTATAGTGATCCATAATATTATATTTATACAAATAAATATGATATGATAACATGTAAATCTCTGCCAACTGCAGCTGTCGATGGTAATTTTATATAAAAAAAATCAAACTTCTTACCTTTAGGCATACCACAGGGGCCGGGCGTTCTGCTTGTGTCCAGGAAGTCGAGGTCATATGTTCTGGCTGGAGGAAATGTGAGGGCTACATGGCTCGTGGCACTGCACACCAGACAAGCCACCACGGCCAATATTAATTCCCTGGAATTTGAGTTCATGACGAACGCTGCAGTGACGTACTTAAGCTATTCTCAGGCCCATTTCGTACGACCTAGAAAATATAATAAAAATTATAAGTACATAAATATATATTATAGATAATAGTGAATATTTAAAATCAGTTGAAAATAATTTTCAATTCAAGTACCTATATATAGATAATAGCTGTTTTAGATATTTTTTTGTTTTTATTCACTCTTATGTGTGCAATACTGTGAATGCTTATCAGTTGTTATAATATATGACTTGGGTTTGGTACCTATTACACCTGGCGTATATATCGATCACACCAAAATTACCTTTTCTGCCATAATAAATGTATAATTGTGCTATATTGTTTGTTGTGGACGACACTGTTTGAATTGTTATTTGAAATGTTTCCTACTCCATGAATTTTTTTTTCAATGTTTAAGATCTGATAATCATAAATTATGTTTTTTAATAATCAAATAGTGCATGTTAAAAAGTGCCCTCCCCCACCGACAAAATCATTTTACCGCCTCTGATCTGTACCTATTGCATACAATTAAGAACCATACGTCGTACGCTATCGCTTATTATGGAGCTAAATCTAACTAAATGTATATAGCAAATAGTTTTTTTATCTATAGCAAATATGAGGTAAGTAGCTAAAATCCTCAAAATAATATCATAGACTTGTAGATTATGGATATAAATCAAACACCAAACAATTGATACAAAATCATCAAAAATGTCAACTGCGTCAACTGACTTTGGTACTCATTGATCGTGACAGTAGTCAATATACAATAGAACCTATACTAAAATAATGGATAGTATAAACTATACACATTGAACATCGATTAAAATATTAAGCCAAACTTATACGACAAATACAATATTATACCTATATTTCGGAATGAGCACAGATTGAAGTGTATACTTTGAAATTTTAAAAAATAGTTCGACAAATAGATAACTGCGGTATAATAAGACTAATTTAAATCCATGCACAGCACGTATTAGCTTTATTCTTACTAGTTGGTTGCAATGTTAACCAATATCCGATTAGTCATCTTATAAAAACCTTTACACACCAATCATAAATAATTAACTTATCTATTATTTATTTATTTTTATATGATTGTTCCAAGATAAATTCTCACAAATATATGCGTCACTAAACATTCCAGATAATTATTATACCTATCTATATCATAATAACTTGCTACCGTCTACACTATGAAAATAATTTTAGGTTTTTAATCGTTTTTAGTCCTTTGGATGAATACCTACCGACTACCACTAAATAACGATCATTCAATAACCGATATGTACAAAAACAAACAATACAAAATCATTCTATTTGTTTTTATTTTTATTATTATTATTAGTGACTGTATAATAAAATTACCTAACGGCTAACTGAAACTAATTTTGTTGACAACGTAAACATTGACAATATTCAATTGACCAGAGTTTTTCAATTGTATTATCCAATAGGATTATATGGTTTTGTGTTGCGTAATCTAAGGATATAGTAATAATATGAAGTAGAATATGTTAAAAAATGTGTTTACAGTTCATTTTAAATTTAAGACCGAAAAATAGAATTAGCATGGACATTTTAAAATTACAAGATGAATGTCTTAGATTTATTTCGTGATAAAATAAATTAATAAAATTGATAAATTTACTCCGAGTGGTCTAAAGGATGATAATTTTAAGCTAATATAATATTATGTACTTAACTATATTCAATTAAGTATAGGTACACAGCTCATATTGCCAACGAACATAATATTATTTTGTAGTTTTATAAGTAATAACACTAATAACACATTATAGATTCAAATATATAAATTTCTGGCCGTCTAGCCGTCTGGGTCAATGTTTATTTAGGTACTTATATAATTCGACGAATTTTCTAATTCTACTGGTATGGAGTAAAGATATCAATTTTTATAATGTGTTAGTTTTTAATCTGATACGATAATTGAATATACTTAATAGAAGCTTAATACTTTAATAAACGGTGAAAGTTTGAAAAAGTTCCAAATTATGGTACTTTGTGGATTACCTGCAGTCGTAATGCATTTAGCATTTTCGAAAACTAATGTCTTACCAGTGTAACATTGGACGTAGTATTTAACTTATCTTACTTAGGCACTTAACAACATGAAGAAATAGTTTTCTTGAGATAGGTATGTACCTACATTTTCTAATCGTTATTTTCTATCAGCCATCACCCAAGGACATCAACCAAGTTACATTTTACGAACGATTAATTTTCGTAATATACATTAAATTATACTCGAAGAACATTTATCACTAACCAGTATTAAGATTTCAGAAGGATAAAATTCGATCTAATAAATTCAATGTTTTCAATAAAATGTAATATTAAATAGGTTACTTTTTATGACGTTCTAATCTGTAAATAATCTCATACATACATTGCCACGGTCTTTACTCTGGTCTTTGGTTTAGAAAAATTTACGAATTCATACCACGCGTAGGCATATAGGCATATAGCATACGTAAGATGCAGGCGTATATATTATTATTATTAGAGTTGTAACAATAATTTGCAGTCAAAAACGGTTATTCATATTATTTCATTATGAGTATGCGTCTAAAATAAATCATAATTTTTTTTAACAAACACCCGCATCAGGATATGAATTTAAATGACATTCACCTCTATTTCATATTATTATAAATTAATGTGTTTATTTAGCGTATAATAAAGCGTACAGTAACAAACCCGACAGCAAAAGGGTTGACAACCTTACAGGAGTAAGTGCACTAACCTAGACATGATATTATAATAATTAAAATGATACGCTGTAGCTGTTTTCTTTTATCCGTCCTCTCACAGCAGTGTCATCTAAACAATTAGTCGATCCGTTTTTTTTTTACTACAAAAACGACGAAGTATTTCGAGGAATATAGGCATTTTAACTATAAAGTATATGTATAATACTTACAACAATTACCTATATACATACAAAGCTAAACCATTTTTTATATAACATCTCGATTTACGGAGAAAAAATTATCTATCATCGCCACTGTGCATATGCGTATATATAACGCTACATAATGACGCGCGTGTATTGCCTAAAATTGCCTAGAAGCATCTTTCTATTTTCTTTTTTATTATTCTTTCGTAACACAGAGCTGCAAAGCCGCCAACGATGGTCAAATAGTTTCCTGGTCACTTATACGATTGACCACATATATGCTATACCTAGTATCTACACCGCACATAATGGGCGTTCACGTATATCTATATTTGCAGTTCATGCATATATGTGAGATGAATATCTTCTTGCCCTCAGAGTGCACAGGAATGTGGCCTTATGTCGTCACATATAGGTATGATGATAATATTTTTCTGGGACACCAAACCAGAAAGATTTTTCGCAATAACGCACTACACCATGGACCGTTGAGAAGTATTTATATTATATACTACAGAGTAGATCCTACGAAAATCCACACGAGCGCACACTTATAGTAGGTACGTCTACAAGCGTATATATAATAAATAATAATAATAATATTATGAGTGTACGTATCATTAGCCAACAAGTAACCGACCGCGCCTCGAGGCCCTTTATTATATATTATACTGCACTATTCCTCCGCATGCTATATCATTTTCTACATGACTTCCAGTATAGTACGAAATCAAAGACTGAAAAAAAGTGAGTGAAGATAGACTGACTATACACTTACGAAATATAGATATAATAATAATAATATAATATTCACTCGTGGCTCAGACACAAATGCGTTGCCCTGCGTTAAAGTCACTAACCGCCACTCAGCGGTACGCCAAACGCAATTTACAAAAGTGTCTTTCATAGTCTCATTTTTTTTATTATTAATATTATTATTACGGTACCGATTGTGTGCGATTAATTCTGAATAGTGAATCACAATACGATATGGAATAATGTAATACTGAAATAAACCACTATGAGACAATCGAAATAAAATAACTGGGAAGAATTATAAAACAATAATTTTGAAATAAGATTTAAATTTAAATGTTTGTATGCATAGAAAATATAAAGTGTTGCTCTCACGAGCATAAAATAAAAACTAGTTGGTTAACCCGTGACTATTTATTACTTGAGTAACAATTTTTCCCAGTCAAACTCATCATGCACCTAAAATTGTTATCGCGGATTTCCAATGTGTTAATATTATCGTTATCTTTTATATATATACCTTTCTGTAACAAAACTGATTATACAATATATTTAATAAAATAAAAAAAAAATGTATTTTAGCAGGTTTATTATAATATAACAACTATATGGCGCGAGTTTTTACCCGTAAAAGTGGTATACAGGAAACCGTGCAGTGGTCCCGAATTAATGTTGACTTGGAAAACTAATACGTATTAAAATATAAGAAAATAGTCGGAATAGAATAATTCTTTAATTATTAAAATGTAAAATTTAAAATGCTGATTACTGTGCAACAAAATTATGTGAGAATTTAATTATTTTCATATGTTTCTCTGGCCTTTTGCAAACAAAACGATTATGCGTTTCACGAGCTTACATCTATCTATATATTCTAAAGTCTACATGCATCGAAATTATTATACTCGACGAGTTGTCACCGACATCCAATTACGTTCAATTTGCAAACTCGAAACAACCGGTTTTGACTTCGTCGTCGAGATGCATCCGTAACGTGAACCGGATAATATACAATATCGCACGGTCAACGGTCAGCTCATTGCAGCAGGCGTCTGCTTGTTAGTTCATCGCATGTCGTTTCGTACCGTTATTCTTATATATTTGTCGACGGACTAAAATCATTATAGAAGCAAGAATTCAATGTTACTATTCCAGTATTCCAAGAGTACCTAGGTACCTATATACCTATAAATCTATGTGAATATCGAATTTAAAAATTACAATAAATACACTATAACCATAGAATATAATATTAATCTGTATTATCTTTTTGAAATCAAAAATAAAATATAATATTATGCAATTTAATTGTTATTGACTAATAATTGTATTTGTCTGCGTTAACGGTATGCTAGTTAATAAAATACTACATATAACATTATAACTACCTGTAGTACCTGGGTAACATAATGTTTTAATATACCTAAATACATGGTATATTTACAGCTGCATCTATAGAGATACGATCATGCAGTAGCCACGATATCATCTGTAAATATATACTTATATAGTATTTTATGTTTATTATTTATATTTTATACTAATAGTTTTTTTACTGATAAGATAGCTTTTACCTATAAATTATAATATTGTTTATATTATGAGAAGAGATAATATAATATATTATTATTACATATATAGTTTAACACGTTTACCCAGACGGGTTTGATATATTACGTTTATTAGTAATACCTATATACTAAATATACAGTATTAAAATTATTATTTACTTATTTTAATATACCTTCCTAGTACCTATTAAGTATAATTTATGTATTAAAATGGTACACCATTACTATCTCGACGTTTTTAGGTATCCGGATTTTTGGCTACATATTTTACTATATAGTATATATTAATGAACACTTGCATAATACGAAAATATACATATACTTTTCGATAAGTAAAAAAATATAATATACCCACAAATGTAATAGGTAAATATGTCATATTTCATAAAGACTTTTTTATTGAAAAATAACAATGTGCAATTATATACCTGTAACTATATACTATTGAATATCAAGATGAACATGATAAATTCATTGGAAACATATTTTAATGAGAGTAACAGAAATCAATAATGTCGTAATAAAAATAGGATAAAATAGTTTTTTTTTTTTAAACTAAAAATTTGCCATGTTGTGATTGTATTTTGTTTGTAAAAAAACAAATTAGATGCATACATTGCTCATAAAAAAAGAAAACAGTTGTTAAGATACGGTCATGACATAAATTTTTTTGTTCTCTTAAATATAATCGTAAACTTAAGGTTATTTTCACGTCACGATATATATGTATTTTTAAATAAACAATTACTATATTGTGTACGACTGTTAGGTTATTTTACTGATAATATTTTTTTCTTTATAAATAATTTTGTTTAGTTATGGAATGGCTTCATAAGTATATAAGATAATTGTATATAATATAGTTAATGCAAATACTATTACATCACTTTTTTAATTAATCACCAAAATATTTTCTATAGTACCTATTATTACAGATATCACGTCTTACTATATTCTATCATGTGACTTAAGTGTGATGTATATTTTTGACATTTTTATTGCTTTTGCTCTAACTATAACCTGGGATACAATGTATAGGTAGTCAGTAAAGGAAAACATTTTAAATCATCTCTGTCCGTTTGGTTGCAATTTATGTTAGATAGTTCATAATAATATATAATTCACGTCGTCGGTGCCGCATCACGGGCCATTGCCGGTTTGCATCACGACGGTATGATAATAACAATAATAATAACCATTTCGCAGTTTGATTTTAGAGGTTGGCCAATGTGCATAATATATTTTATCGCTGTTAAATTATGTCTCTGAAACACTGTTGGTTAGATGGAAACGTGCGTGTTTCAAACACGTCCGAGCTGTCCTATACGACATACGTGACTTAACCCGAGCAAAAAATGTGTTCAGTACGAAGAAACAAAAACAGTTATGTTTTAAGCAAAAAAAGTACCTGTCAACAGAGTATTGGACACGGGTGTATTATTAAAAAAAAATAAATAAGGCATTAAAAGTGGTCGGAAACAATTCAGTAGTAGAACTATAAATATATATATACAAAGCAGTGGGTACTACGACATATAGTGTATTGCAATAATTATTATTCGCATATTATTACCGTTGTCCGTTGCGTTTTACATTTCGGTTTGAGAGCTTATAAGAACGATTTCATGTGGTCGAATAGGTATTATAATAATTACTTCACTTCATTTTGACCGATTACAATAATATGCGCAATACGATATTATAGCGGTTGGATGTAGATCGATAGAGAGAAACGTTTTTCCACCAACTGCAACTACTAGTCAAGCTGTAAGTACCTACACACAATATAGGCACCACTGTTTTCAATTTCAAAATGTCCGAAACAACATTACAAATAGGTATAGGTAGTAGTGATAGGTTTAGGCACTAAATAGTCGAACAACCAATATAATATAGAGAATCAATGGAAATATCTTTCATGTATAGGAACCTGATTTTCTTCTTTGGAAGATTCCCGCATTCTCCCGAGACTTGTGCACTGTGCGCAATATTCACACTTGCTGCGCTGACACACCTGAGCTTGGGAGGTGTTTATAATATTATAATATACCTATTTTGACAGACACGTCGAATACGTTATACCAGCATAATTAGATATTATTTTTCCTTCGTGGCGTATCGATTGTTTACGGTTTTGAAATAATATTGTATAATATTATGATTCTGTTCAGTTTAACCTTGTTATAAACACAACTATTATAAGATTCAACGGAACGAGGTTTCGACATACGGACACGTAATATTATTGTAATTAAAATTAACGATGACTGTTAAATACTCTCACACATGTAAAATATAGGTGCATTTATAATACTCATTACATATTATTATTATTATATATTTATATATAATATTATGATACTATATGAATAATACGTCTTTTAAACTCAAAATTACATTTTTAACCTTATAATAATATTATGATAACAACAATAGTTGAACGAAGATAATATAATTCAGGTAATTATATGTATTATTTTATTCGGAGATCGGATAAAGATTAATATTTTATACTACCCATTAGAAACTTCACACACACACACACACACACACACACACAATGAATATTATATTAATAAAAGTTGCGATTAACACGTCAGTAAGGACATAACTATTAAACTACAGGCACAGCCAGAGGGTCATTAATAATATTATAATGCTTTAAAATGAATACTGCACCATTAGCTGTTGACGGTGTGGTCGTGCGACGTCCACCATAGATGTCTAATGCCTATAGGCTATAAACTAATAAACTATAATATTATTGGTAGTGTACCTCTGCAACCCCTCACTAAAACCGTCTATAAATTCTATTATTCTAACACCTAATTTTTTATAACATTATACATTTATCGAGCAAACTGAGTATCTGAAGGGTATAGAATTGAATTATCTGGTTTTTAAATAAAAAAAACGTCGAGCCTAGTTGGGGTTACCTAAAATCGGCACTAATAATTCGAAAAAGGATGGCCGGCGCCAGGTGTAAACCAAAAACCACCATCGACGCCAGACGACCGTCGACCGCGGTCGGTAAGGGGTTCAAAAATTATTTGTACTCTTACCTGTTAGTGTAAGACAATACGTAAATTGTTGTTGTTGGTGCGTCGCACTGGAAACCTGTGTTCTCTGTTGGTTTTTATTCTACAAGAACACCGCCACCAGTACAATACTGTCGTAACAACAATATTTCGATTCGCGGGAACGTTTAGTCACTCGGGTTTTTACGTAAGCGTCGAGCGTTCGTATGAAACGAGAAAGAGAAAACGACCGACCGGCACGGAACAAGCGAACGATCTGACGACACCTGACGGACTGCGGTCTGCGATAGTTCGGTGCAACGGCGACGGCGCGATCGACGATTTCCCGGTATCTCGGCGGCGCTCACATTTCTTCGTTGCGTTACCAAAGACGCGCGCACGCGGGCACGACTACTACCAGACGTACCGACCACGGCGCATGCGTCACCGCGATACGACGTTCACGCCGAACCAGTCGTCGTCGTCGTCGTCGTCGTCGTGGTTACCGGACGTATATACGGCGCGACAGTGAAACGCGCCTTAAACAACCGATGTTTTTTTAAATTTGAATTTCTAGGTACTATTATTACAGTCCACCGGGGACCGCCTTTATAGAAGACGTTTAATCGTCGTCGATTATAAACCATTGAACGTCGCTTCAACGTCGGTTCAACGTCGTCGCGTACAATACATAATATTATATAGGTATAGGTAGGTACCACGATGAATACGATTTAAGGCACATTTACAGCTAGGTCTTGTGTAGTTGTGTCATATCGTGCTAGGGCTTAGTAACCATGGTTACAACTGGTAACCAATATGGTTCAACAGTTGAGCTGTATAGTCGATTCTTGGTATACTCTGGTGCATCTTGGTTATTACATGGTACCAAAAAAGTTATGTCTAGTAATGTATAAGTAATCACAGTGCTATTTGATCGTCACGACGTAGCTGTGAATCCGGCTTTGTTAATAATATCAGTATATCACGCGATGTCGCCAACACGACCGTGGTTATTGTATAATATTATTATTTATTATGGTCTATCATATTATTATATTGAAGAAATTCTAAAGTGATGAACGTTTAATAACGGAGAAATTCGGACTCTATGTCTCTATGTTTTCTAAAGAATTAAGTAAACTTTTGCAAACATTGCAATCGTCATGATCCAGTCTGTTCAGTACCAATAACCAATACCTACCTTGGTATAAAAATATCAAACATTTTATATTTAAATAAGTAATAATAAAATTGCATGTTACTATCACATTATAATATAATATATAATCTGTGTTATTACGGACTATCCACAGAGTACCAATGGTATAATTATTTATGACTTATACCACGGTTAATTTACATACCGCTTACGAATTTCAATCTTTTCAACGTTTCAAACGTTGGAGTTTGTACTGCGAAACGTTTCTCGCCATAGAATTTCTTCTTTGTCAACTTTTGGTATACTCGGTTGCATCTTGGTTATGACATGATACCAACAATTTAATACCCAGTAATGTAAGTAATCACAATGATATTTGATCGACCCGGCATAGCTGTGAATCCAGCTCTATTAATAATATCACACGATGTCGCCGACACGACCGTGGTTATGGTATAATAATATTATGGTCTATCATATATTATTACAGGTGCGCATCGTATGGTATACGGTCGACGCGAGCATACCAAAGACCGAGTACGCTGGATCCGCCGTCGAAGGACGTTGCTCTTGCAGCGGTCATCGAGCGCCTACCACCCGGGAAGAGCCTCGTCTGTTGCAGCTGCTGCAGTGCTGGACCGCCCGAGCAAGGAGTCGAACTCCCCCGACCGACTCCGACCGACCTCCCGAGGTAGAGTGCCACTCGCTAGTCTGCTGCTGCCCGCTGGTGTCTATAAATACATACCCAAGTCTAATATTACAATTATTATCATCATCAATATTCATTATCATTGTAATATGGTACATTACTATTATATTCGTGTGTATAGTACGGATGGGGCGTCGTCATTCTTCTCCAGCATATTATAATAATATGATCCATAAGATGAAAACGTTGTTATAATAAACAACAACAATAATGCCCAAAAAAACGGTAATTATTATAATATTAATATTATAGGGTTATACGTGCCCGCGCACAATACAAACAATAAGCCGCTTCATCTTTTTTTTTTTTTTTTCATTTCGTTTTTATATAATATTATACATTGCACCGAGTGCGGGACTCGGGTGTATTATAATATAATATTAAAATAATAATGAAGTATATCATTGTGTGTGGTGTTGTACGTATGTATACGTGCACTTTGTATCTATTATAGAGGTTTAACCGTGTCCGCAGCGAACGTACCGCATCACGTAATAACAACAACAACAACAACAACAACACAAATAATAATAAAAGAAGATCGGACTTGTGCTACCCATCATGTGTGTGTGTCGTGGTCAACGGTCTTCGCGCCTGAGTGCTATCGACGACAACGTGCAACGGTGTAAAGTCGTAGGTATCGCGAGCGCGGTGCCTCCCTATTGCCCCTCACGTACAAATCCCCCCTCCCATTACAGATCCCACACCCCGCCCACCGTTCGAACCCGTATCGAATCGGTCGACAGCCGGTCGGGCATTTGAGATTTTTTCCGCCCGCAGAGAGTTCAGACTCGTTTTATTTCGTCATCGCCGTCGTCGTCGTCTTCGTTTATCATCGCATCCGGCCAATAACTATACTATAATATAAGTACAACGTAATAATAATAATACGACTCTGCAGACTGCAGTATATACTATATACGATACACAGTATGTAAATAGGAGCCGTCGATGTGTCTATAAGTGTCTTTCTGCGGAGGGATTTTTCGTTTTTGATCGACGTCATGACAATATTATTATCATTCCCCATAATCCAATTCACCGACGAAGAAACGATTTCGTTTATTTTTCAACTATTTTTATAACATCTCAAGTGTTTAGCATCCTGACATCCTGTCCCCAGTGATTATATTATGCATACTGTCTAATCAAAACCGTTTCGAATGACAACGATAATAATGTATGACTTATTGCAACAAACAAGAAATACAATAGGTATAGGAACATGGTCCCTAAATGTCATAGTTCTCGTAACTATATACGCGAAAAACCTTCGAGGTAATTAATAATTACTAATTATAATATGGAGGTCATTGATGCACAGAATATCGTAGCTGGACAATGGATATAAAATGTTAGGATATTAAATGTTTTAAGGTTTTATTGAATTCATCTTAATCAAATGTTAAGTTACAATAATATATTGTAATTGTCATAGTCGAGCTATACAAATATTGTAATGAAAACTCCATATTATGATTTATTGTACAATAATTTTGACTTATAATTGGTGAAGATAAATTGATAGAACCATAAGATTACCGATTGATTGAGGCAAACAAAACTCACCAACACTAGAACAATAATATATCGGTATTTACGGATCGTAATCTCATAGCCGCTCTATCTCTAAGTCGATAACTATACTAACGTATGTAACTGTGTGATTGCCTATCCTCTGTCCTTATTTTAAAACCAGACCATAAACACATCATGTATTTGATTTATAAGCACTCATTGTTCAAGGAGAAATAATATTAAATAGTTTGAAACGCAGTTAAATTTTAACTGCGTTTCAAACTGCGTCTCCGCAGATTTTTGAATCTATTTTAATAAACTATTGTACATCAATACTATAGGTTTTATTTTTTTAACTATTGTCTAACGTATAACCATTAACTATAAAGATAAGTAGAGATTTTAACATTAAGGAAAATATAAGATGAAACAAAAGTATGCACTATAAAATTACAAATATGTATTAAATATGCAAAACAAGGAAAAAAATAGTTTAAATATGCATAACATAATAATATATGCAAAATACAATAATTAGCGTTATTTTGATAAGAATGATCTAAATCGGGAAAAAATGTTACACAATTTCAAATAGCTTATTTCAATTCGTTATATGCATCCGGAGGAGAAGTAAGGGCACCATAGTTCCTCCTCCGGTTCTCAATACCATTGAAAAAAAAAATTCATTATATGCATTTGTATGCAATTATAATTTATAATAATAATCAACTCCACGAAATCTGCAAGATTGCTGCATGTAGCGTTTGTACTGGTATTGTGGTATAATACTGGTATCTATGACCATTGGACAATCATTTTTAACATTTTTTTATAATATTTTGTTGTTAATACCGCCGTGTGCGATGCCGATATCTATTATTATAATTTATAATATTGTGATCTACCAATATATTGAACGAGAGACGAGCTATTGGCCGACCGATGTACAAATACTATGCACACAACACACGCTGGACACACAAACGCGATCTCGTTTTAATATTAGTAAATTTTTTGTCTGTATAACGTCGATATAATAATATGATAGTATCATTCGATCGTGAATGTGACCTAATGTTTGTGGCCTTTATAATTTATGCAATAAATAAATTAGTTAATACTATAAGTTTTTGTGCACGGCGTATAGTGACTTTAATGTCCAATTTATAATTTATAATTTTCTTTTATCGTTTTGATACATTCAATGGTCGCTTGTATGTATTTGTTTTCACAAGTATGTAAATTGTGTGTTTATAGTTTATACAAAGTGTTATATTATGTGTATAGTAGAATGTATTTTATTTTCCGGGTCTGTGTTTTGTGAAGAATTTCTTCAGAATTTGTACACAGATATTTCAATATTTGTGGCTTGAATATTGTGCGCCGATTTTAGTTGTGAATGGCTAACCCAATTAATCGATTCTATATTATTTCCATATTATCATTACAATGTATTATTATAGTGTTGAGTACTTGATCCACAGGTGATTTTATAGGTTTTTTTTAAACTTATTTTAATATATTCGAGTCTCAATAACTCAGAACTTAATAGAGCAAAAATAAATTCGACTTGGGTATGTATTTTTCGAATTACAGACCTTAAACACAACTGAAAAACATTCAGAGGGGGCAAGATAAAAAATTGAGTTATCGAGACTTGACTGTACTTATGAATATTGTGAATTCTTTATTAATTATTACAATAATAAGTTGCTCATCATACGTTTTGAACACTTATAAGTAGAATAAGAATGTATGCCCTGGCAAAACAGCACCCGCATCACCGAAGCCACCAATATCCGCAACATCGAAGACAACGCAGAACTCGCTGCCCCCCTTCCCCCAAATAAGTTTATCTCACTACAGCCTTGAGGTACAGTACGACCTTGATGATATGTAAAGGCTATATATTGTTATGTACCTATGTAGTAAAATCATATTTTAAAAAGTATTTACAACTGTGTAATCTAAAATTGTATTCATTCACAATTTAGAAATGGGTGCGTTGATAAAATACGAGTTTCATAACATTTTCACGTTTTTCTCATGTTAGGGGGGGGGAATTGTATGAAATTGTATTTTACTTGTACAAAATTGTAAAAAATAAGTGCACAATACTGTCAAGGTTTAGTATTGAAATTTTTAAGTGGAAGTGCTGGCGAAACGGAGCTGTATTACACTTCGTATAAGTTTATAGTAACGTCATACGCTGTACGTATTTGACGTAGGTAGTAGCAGAACCTATAGGTACAACCAAATTTAAAACAAGTTAGTAAATCACTTATTTTTTCATTACCACCACCACTTGTCTGAATAGTCTGACCTTCATTGATCATATACCTAGCTGGTAGGAGGAACATATTAATATCAACATCGCCAGCATACCAGCAATACGATATTATATTAGTACCTAATTAATATACCTTAAGGACGACCCGATATTATGTGTCTAGTGTTATAAAGTTGTACTGGTATTATAGTCTTATCATATTATATACTATATGAAGTTAAAAGTTAATCAATTCTCTACAGATATTGTCAGTGTTGAATATATAGATATATAATATTATTATAGTATATACAAATGATATATATTATATAATATATAATATAGTATATACCAACAAGTTAAAAAACGTACGGTGAAATATTGTTTAGTGTATAGTGGCGTTAATTATATATATTATATTTAATGTATGTTGTTTATACTTTTAAATATATTTTGTTTTAATCTCAGCTCAAAATTGGCAATGGAGGTGATGAATTCCAGGATAATAATATATTCATGTTTAATATTCGGTACGTAATACCAGTGCTAACAATATAGTAATAAATAGAAAATCATAGTTTCATGACATTATGTTAGTATAATAATCATTAAATTTAAATACTAAATATACCAGAAAACTAAAAAGTGTAATAATTGTATCCATCTAAGATAAAAGAGTTTTGATAACAATTTACTATATAAAATGAAACAAGAATTTAATTAAAACAATAATATGTAATTTTTAAACTAATTAATTTCAATTAAACTCACTGCCTATACAAATAATATGGTATTTAATTTTTCTCAGATTTGATTTATTAATGAACTATTAAATATTTGTGCGTATCGTATGTGTGTGCGATTGTGTTCTATGTAAAATTGTAAATGTTCTTAAAAGTAACCGATACGCTGGTTGTTGAGTTTAGATCATATTATATTATGAATGTAGAATGTAGCCACAGCCTATTATTTTGTTGCAGATATTAGCGACAAGTCTCCGAATTAGGTGTTCAATGTGCGCATGCGCGAAGCAACTCCTCGAATTATCCATAAGGTTAATATCACAGAATTGTTCTTACTATCTTAGTTCGTGGTTAGAACTTATTTTATTTTTTTTTATAGTAATTATTATAGAAGTTATTACAGGTACCTATACTATTTTTTTAGTATTATAAGATTTCGTTAATTGTTATCGAAATTCAAAATATAAAATGGTGATTTAATAACAAATCATCTGGGGATAAATATGCGATAAGTGGAGTCACGCATGTGCATATCGAACACTTAATTCGGTGACTCGTCGCTGATATCGACAACATTTTTTAGTGGAACGATGAATGTGTTAATTTTACAGTGTTTTTTTTTTTTGTGTCTGTGTACACGATAAGTAATCGAAATAATGCTTCGATTTTCAACTACAGTATCTTGTTTGATGTGAAAGTGAATATTGTTGGTGCATTGGGGATGTCAAAATTTAAAATTCCCAGTAATTTTCAAAAGGGTCGTGAAAAACAAAAGAAAAATTAAGGAAAAACGGGAATTTTTACTCAAAATTGATTTGACCGATCGACTGATTGTTTATATTTCCATTTTATATACATGATGAAATTTTCAAAATATTTTGATTTGTTTTGAACTGTTTAGGGTCATTTTCAGTTTACAATTTTACTAGTTTTTTTTTTCTAGAAAGTCAATAAAACTTTATTTGTTGATTAAAAATACTTGAAAATGTAGTACAAGACTCTTACTATATTGTTACAATTACATTTGAAAAATATTAAAAATCCTTAGTCACAGTTTTTTTTTATAAGCATTTAAAGTTCAAAAATTGACAAAATATGGAAAAATCAAGAAAATTAGCAAATAATTTTGAGTTAAGAATTCGTAAAAATTTTTCTTTTTAAAACTAAGATTTTAAAATGTAATACAAGATTCCTTATAAGATTATTTACCTTTATCAAAAAAAAAAAAAAAAAAATTCTACAAGAAACTCAAATTACATTTATATGAGCGTTTGAAATTCAAATTTTTACAACAATTCACTCAATTTCTCATGTAGTGACTTTCTTATTTTGTTGTAATTCAAAAACGAATCACTGTAAATACATGAAAATCTCACTGAATGCTTATTTTACCAATTCTTATACTTGATAACATTTTCAAAATATTTCGTCTTGTTTTAAACTGTTTACGGTCAATTTCATATTTCAATTTTTTAATTTTTTTTTTATGAATATCAATTAAGTTTTATCTGTCTGGCCAAAAAGTGTAAAAATGTAATACAAGGATCCTGATATATTGTTACAATAGCAGTTGAAAAATATTAAAAATATTTAAGCACAATTTCTTTTATAATAGTATTTAAAGATCGAATTTTGATAAAATTTATGAAATTTAAAATTAAATAATAATTATTTTGTAGTTAAAAATTTATAAAATGTTCAACTTTTATATCTAAGGATTGAAAATTTAAAACAAGATTCCACGTAAGTACCTAGTTAATTCTGTTACCAAAAAATCTAAAAAAATACATAAGCACAGTTTATTTTTATAGTCATTTTAAGTTAAATTTTGGACGAAATTACATAATAAAAAAACCTATATAGAATAACTATTTTAGTTATTTTGTTGTGATTGTATAATATTATTCGTGGGTACTTGAAACTTCTAAAGTACACTATTTTATATCTATGATAGTATCACGGTTTGTTGTTGATGTATAATTCGTTATAAGTACCTAACGAATATTGTGACATGGTTAATTTGGAATTTATTATATTTCAATTTTTTTTTTTAATACCATAGATAAGTATATACTATGTCTCATACTTAGACTGACATACAGAATCGTTTTTAGGATTCCGTACCGTAAAACGGAAGCCTACTACTAAGGCTCCGCTGTCCGTCCGTCTGTCACCAAGGTGTATCTCATGAACCATGAAAGTTAGAAAATTGAAATTTTGACAGATTATGTATTTCCGTGGATGCTATAACAACAAATACTAAAAATCCTTTTTTTTTCGAGTTTCTCAAGGGACGGAGGAGGAACCGCGTTAGCATTACTTCTTCTCAGTAATAAAAATCCTAGAATATATAATACAAGCAGTGTTGCCAACATAGCTGATGATGGTACGGAACCCTTCGTGCGCGAGTCAGACTCGCACTTGGCTGGTTTTTTCTTATACAATGATATTATATTATTGAATTCAAATTTAATACCATCCATTATACAGTGGCCCACTTGTAACCTACCGTACAGCAGAGCGACATCCACTTGGCCACCTTTTTTTAAATTGATTTAATACTCTGTGGTTTCATCCATAGTATATGATATTTAGTAACTGTAAATATGTACCTATATACGTTTATATTGTGACAATTTTTTCTCAGTAAATATAGATACAATATTATTGTATTATAATTCTCAAAAAATTTAAAAATATATAATAGTAAAGTTTCTCACCAAACAATACTCATATAGTCATATCATATA
>WHPZ01589431.1:0-45428 GCA_016617965.1 Macrosiphum rosae | reverse complement strand
TCCCCCCCTGGGAATAAACGAACATTTGTCGCATTGCTGGCCACTTGATAGTTGTCCAAGCACGTATCTTAGTCTTGTCTGTGCTTCTATTTATACTGACCCCTTGAGCGTTTTTAAAAATAAATCACTGCGGTTGTATCTCAGTCCATATAAAGCGACGTATCCGTATGAATCTCCAGAAGATCATTTAGATATAGTGATTGCAATCATCGAAAACAATACTATTAGTTCAAAGTTCTAACATTTTCATGATAAAAAAAAAAAAAAAACAGTATCACACAATTAAATTATGTTCTCAGTAATGTAATTTTGTATACGTACAACGTAGATGTAACTTGTGACAGTTCATAACTTTAGTAGGTTTACGAGTAGAATACAATATATTACTATTGGACAGTGACTATATATATACAGCAACTGTATAATTTAATTATTATCTAAAATTTACATTATACAATTTAAAATGTACAGTTACCTATACAGTTATATATATGTACTATATTATTATAATACCTATGTCTATATTTCTATAGTACATTGGCAACAGATATAATATAATATAGACATATAGTAGTAAATTGAATAATTGATATTGTATTCTATGTTCTATCGTATTTGATATTTGTATACTGTATTTGCAATGACCATAATCTGCACAACGATAAAACCATAGTTTTAATACTCTCTTAAGTCACAGTCCCAAGTCTATTGGATCAATTTTGTGATAGTTATAGTACGTTATTAAAACATTAGAATTTTCACTTTGGTTAAAGCGTCAGTATTTATTTCGTGTATCTTTATCAATTTAAATAAACATATGAAATTATATCAGTTTTTATTTTCCCATAAAAACACATTATTTTTTTAAAACCATCTCAAGCGTGGCACCTATACAGTATATTGTTTTTAACAATGTTTTTGATGTACCCACCTATCTACATGCGTGTCGTAAGGAATGTTAATAGGTACATATCTATAATATGATAGTTCTTAATAATGAATCTCAAAACTTTGTTGAAGATAATGAATATTATCTTTACTTAAAAATAATAGTGCCAACAATAAAATACTTGTTTGGCTCAATTTATCTGTTTCGAAATAAGTACAACGAAATTATTATCGCTCGGTAAAGTTATCTAGGAATTAATGTTTACTCATTTGGGCATAATGTCGTAGTTGTCGTTTTTTCTCTGATAACTCACCCGGACTGGGAAAGGACTGGCTGGCACTGTAACGAAGACTGTGGTGTTCATCATTGTAGCCCCACAGTTACTCAGAGCGGTTACACCCGTGTCTTCGTCTGGTCCTACTTGATCCGGTGCCATGTTTTCCAATTCGGCTAAAACCAATAAACGATGACATATTTTATTTCTAAACAAAAAAATGGGTATACATAATATTATAAAAGGCTTATAGATAATATTTAACATAACATTGTTATTATTTAAATAGCCAAATGGTTGGTTTTTTAAAATACATATAGCGACATCGCGTCTAATCAATATTATCACCAGGTATAAGCACCTACAATATTATCTGTAACGCGACCCGAAGCCATACTTCAGCAAAGACATTAAGACAGTCCCTGTATTATTATTATTGTGTGGTGAAAATTCACTTAATTATTATTATTTGTATGTAAACTGTATACCTATAATCTATATATATATAATAATACAGTTATCGAGATACCTTGCAGGTTTCGTGTGGTATGTAAGTAACATTATTTTGTTTGGAAAACTAGTACGAGCAACCAGTTTTCAGTGGGGCGACAATGACTCACAAACACAGGAATGGACTGCAGAGAGAGAGAGAGAGAGAGAGAGAGAGAGAGAAGTAGCAAGAGAGAGAAAATAAACAACACATTATCCTATACACGTGTACTGTAATACACACACGCGCAAAATATGCTGTAGGAGAAAATAATTCGGTCTCGTCCGGTTTCCATTTTAAGGCATGGACGTCGACGCTACCTGTACGAAATGGAAAAAAATGTATCGTGTATAAGACAGGACACAGAGACACCTCTTCCCCCTCACTCATACGACATAAGCCCTCGTCGAGGGTGTCGCGCACGGAACAATCGTTTTTCAGTCATATAACAAAACAAAGTACAAACTGTAAGCTATATAAATCAACAATCGACATTTCTACAATATTGTAATGGGATAATAATATACAGACAGGACATTCAGCATGATAAAATGCTTAGGTATAGTATTTATATGTTGTATATTATATTATATTATATATACCTATATTACTTATACGGTGTCTTTCAACTTTCCTGTGGAAAAAAATGGTGAGGAACCAACATAATCCCCATTACTTTTTCAAAAGAAATGTCGAAGACCTTGTATAAACCGTTTATTTTATACCTGACACCTGCGTATAAACGAGTAGAATCGTGTGAATATCTAAAAAATGCTTAGTAGAAGCAGTCTTGATAGTATATTTAATTGTACAATATTATCGATGTACGGTAAGAAAATAATTACTAATATGCATTAAAATCAATTTACACTTAGAATTTTTTCTTTTTTACTGTACTGTACGGCGTACTCTACCTATATAATCATTATAGCATCGTACAGCACACGATTTAACTAGGGCTCCAATAGTTTTGCTTTTATGTAGCACGCACACCGTTTTTGCGAAAAAAATTTAATTCAAAAAGTATAATCGATTAACATTATATAATATTATAATTATATACATAGCCTCAACACTAGTCGTTATCCGAAGCAAAATGCGGCAGCTATATTGGACGGCGGAGACCTATTATAGGTCTACTATAGTCTATAATAGCCACACTGTCTGCGACGACTCGCCGGACGCAAATGCGAGTTGGCAAGCTTTTACAACGTTAGCCGGTGCACACATAATATTTGTATACAGTATACGAAACAATACCTATCTAAACGCCGTCTATTTCGGCGTCGGCCGGCGACTGCACAGACACGTCCCCGTGTACAAAACACTCGTAACTCGTGTAAACGGTGAGAGTTTATTTATTATTTTTTTTTATTATTTGGACGAACGCCACGCGCGACGAGATTTTTGTTTTATTTTGACCCGCGCACGCTGCATATCTAGTAGCTACCGCGTGCACTGCTGCAGTAGCACATGCTATTTCGTATTAGATAAAAATATAATATAATAATATGTAAACCACAAATGTGGGGACAGACGGGACTGACGGAAGCACGCCGCAGCGGTGTCGTATACTCGTATGTGCGGTGTGGCGTTGTTCCTGTACCAGTGTCGGGTTTCAAACGACGACGGTTCGACGCCACGCGGCCCGCATATCGCGGCATACCTACTCTTTAATATAGCTGCTGTAATATTTACGCTATGGGTAGTAGTGGTGGGCGGAAGGGGTATTTTAAATCCCAGCGATAATATTATGCTGCTTATGATTATAAATTAATAAATTATTCGCTCTTGAGACTATTAATACGGCGGCGAAAATCAAAATCGTGCGGGTGTGCACGACGGGAGGAGCACACTAGGCATCCCCTCGGTATTGTGACGACAAAAAACATTTTATTTTATTACGCCTTGGACATTTATATTTTTCTACCGACACGAATGCGAGCGCGCCATTTAATAAAACACAATATTATATGATAATATGATATAAAATCTTTGGACGTTCGACGGTTTCACGGACGGAAACTGCTTCGGTATTACAGTGAGAGTTCCCCTACTCGAGCGGGATTCACTGCCGACAGTATGGAATACGGACCGACCGACCGTCCGTCCGGTTCACCGTCAACGTTATCTCGCCGACGGCGGCGGCCGCGGCGGTGACCCCAAAACGGCGGCGCATTCGGTTGCCAGAGTCGTTTTAAAAATCCACGGCGGTGTGTTCGAGACGACGTTATCGGTCTGCGGGTGGCGTGCGACGGTCGGCGCGCGCGCTAGCGGGTCAGGGATAGATGTTCTGCCAAAGACGTGAAAAACAATTAGCTCTGTCGGAGTAGAGAAAAAATTAGAGAGAAAAGAGAAAACATCGAAAAAGAGTTGCGCCTTAAAAGTTTCGTCGGAGTAGCGTCCTATCCCACACAGCACCCCGAGTGGCGGGCCCGCGGAATTAATTAATAACGCACGCGTTTTTCAACACCCAAGCTCGTTGAACACCTCCTCCCCCCACCGACCGTGACTGAAGCGCACACCGAGTGGTTTAAGTGCGTGTATAAACCTCGGTGGCCGTGTTAAACGTGCGCGCTGTTTAAGCCGCTGAGATTACTTCGTTTCCTTCATGTATACAACATTACTGTCTGCTATAATACTAAAGTATATACACATTATAACTACAACGTCATTAATGATATTATGTCTATTTAACCGATTCGTTTTGCTGGGTACGGCATAAAATATATTATATAAGAGCGATAGCTAGGCGACGACGATTATTACGATGCGTCGTCGTCAATACAACCGTATTGTATTTATACGTGTAACTATACAACATATACATATTATACACTGTACACGTGCATGGATATTATGGCCGATATGGGTCACGACGAGAAGGCGGCGGCCGACCACGGCGAGGATATTAAATTTACGTACAAATTAGCCGATATGGGCCGGTTCGATGTGATTTGAATGAATGCGTTTTTTTCGAAAAACATTTTTATAAGCATAATAAACCTACTTACTTGCGAAAATCATTTCACAGCGTCCTGAAGTATCCATAGAGAATCCAATAAAATCAAGATTAATCCATCAACTATTTTTAGTATGTTAAACTTTGAAGGTTAATAAAGAAAAAGCTTATACTGCGATTTTCGATATTTATTTATTTTATCAATATATTACAAGATTATAAGGTAATTGACGAATTTGTAAGAATTCCTTACTTTTAAAACATTTTTGTTTATCATTTGACTCTTTACTTCAATACTCTAATCTCTAAAGTCTAAATTACAAATCACTATATTAGATTTGATTTAGGTTCGTTCTTTAAATCATAACGATTGTTTTAGATTTTACATTAAAAAATACTATAAAAGACAAAATATACAAAATGTTATATGTTCAAGATAATTTAATAATTTACGTTTTTATAAGTACCTATTGTAATGAATAACCATTGAAATGATAAACACCAGAAGAAAATTGTATTATAAACTTAAATTGTGTATGGTATGACACTAAAAATTAAGCCAGGTTATTTGATATCTATCGTATGAAATAAACTGACTTGATTGTTAATATAGTATACTTGACCGCATGGCACATACAAATTATACACCGTAAAAATACACATATATTCACAGTGGCATACTATACTTAGTAATATAACATATATGTTATAATTATGATGGAATACAATGATTTAAGATATTTATAAAAAGATAACAAATACTACATATTATAAATTTAAAACAATTTATTTGTATATACATTTTATACCTAATATAAAAAATAAATTATTAATATTATAAATAATTCGTGGTTAAAGAACTACAAAAGTATATATTTGAATCACATTTTTTTTTATTAGGTTCTCAATCTGTTCACGTAAAGAAAAAAAAGCAAATGTGTGACAAAGAGAAAGAAAATAAACGGGCATGAAACACAGAGTGAAGAATCCTTCCATTAGTTCCATCGGAAGAACTTCGGAGGAGTATCTTTAGATATGAAATATAGAATTACATTATGAATTACATGTTTTTAAAGTTATTCAATTTAAGTATTATAATGTATTTAATGAAGCTACTAGAGCTACATAAAATAATAATATTATAATATTATAATATTATTGTTTTGAAGGAATTTATATATAGCAATTAGCAGACATTGATTATAAAAATTATAAGTATAGTATGTTTAATGTGTCTTAGACCGTAGTACTGATACTACTATTTATCATTTGTAGTAGTATATTATAAACAATAACTGCATTAAAAAGCTACATAGAAATACAATATATTTTAATTTACTAGATTTTACAAATTAATATTTAATATTTATATGCCTACATTACGTTTATCTTAAATTCCTGTTTTATGTTAATATTAATACATAAAGTTAATTATACGCTTTTATAATATATTATATTACATAAATATTATATATATATAATATATATTCAAATTTAGTAAAATATAATTCGATTATTGATTTTTATAATAGCGCTGTGGCGCTGTCGTTGTACAATTTTTCTAAATCACTTTTGTAAAATAATTCCATTCTCATCCTCATCTAAGAATTAAACAATCATCGTACTGTAACTTATAAGGACAATTAAAAAGGATTTTAAAATTCTTGTGAAAATGTAAATACTTATAATAATTACAGTTTAATTAATTTATACAAATCAAATATTATATTACTTACTGTAATTTATCTAAATCCAATCAACATTTAGTTACATTATTTTATTGCATTCATTTTAAATTATACGATGGTATTGTTTTAATAATTGGGTGTTCATCAAATACTCTTATGCTTAAGGGATTATTAATTTATATGATAAAATTGAATTTCAAATCTTAATATTATTATAATTGTATTCTAAATTAATTATGACTCATGAGATATGAAATTATAAATATAGAATAATATTTTAATAGGAGAAAAATTAACTGTAAATAATTGCGAAATTTTGGTGACCTTTAGTTTTATTTTAATAATATTATGTGCACCTTATGTACTTATGTTTATTATATACCAACATATTTTTATAATTACAAAAATAAGTAATTACATTTTAATCTATATAGTTCTAAGTTTTAAATGAATTTATTTTCTTTAATAAATTTAATGTTCTTTATAAGTTTTATCATTATTTAGGGTTTAGTGAGTCTATTCATTTTTTTAACAACTCTTGAATTTAAATTATTTTAGTGCATAAATATAAACCAAACAACGTTTGTACTATGATATATTTATTTATTATAGTGTTTAGATTCGATTTTTTTTTTAAATGTGTAATTCTCATATTATGCTATTTCCCATTGCAGAAACTGTCACGTATTGTGTCATTACAGATTGTGTAATAATTTTTCAAAACTTTAATCAAGGACAGCTATATAGAGTCTATAGAATAGTGCACCGTAAACGGCATTGGGTAAATATGCTACAGTATACTTGGATACTTAGTTAAAGAGTTAAAAAAAATGCATGATCTACCGTGTCTTACTGTGTGATGAATAATTTAATAGGAAAACAACTCTCTTGCACTTTATTTATTGACTTAAAAAATAACTGAATTGTCTGAATTGATTAATAATAAATCGTAAAAAATAGGTTCGCAATCAATAACTGTATCATTCTTTGAAAACTAACATCTCCATTGGGAGTGTACATTAAAAATGATACCTGCATATGAATATAGATTAAATATATATATAGTGCATACATTATATTATACGGTAGGTACATAAACAGATACATTACAACATTGATAAAATATAAAACAAATATTGATTTATGACGTACCTACACATATTTTTGACTTGTGAGTTATGATAAAAGATATAATAGGTACACATTTATGTATAATGGATATTATATATTATATCGCATGTAGTAACATTTAAAAATAAAAACAACACTATATTATGTATGTCGTATGTATAATTATATTAAATTTGTATTTGTAAAGTACAACAGACATTTTTTTAGTGTTATAATATATTTTAGAAAAAGGTTGCATTATTAATAGCGGAATACATTCAATGCATTTTATAGTAGTAACGTTTGATTGCACCAACACTATGTATTATTATCTACTGTATCCATTAGTTCCAAGAATACCTATGACAGCATAAAAATAAAACGTGTAGGTATCTCAAATTCAAACACAAGTGATTGAAACTTTTAATGAAATGTTATTGAGGTAGTTTTTATTTCATCAAACAAGTATATTGTACCTATATTATTATACCTGTATACCTGTGTGACTGTGTCTGTATTTAATTTCACACCTACAATTAATTATAATATTATTTTTATTATAAAAACTCCGAGGACATAATATTTTTATATCGAAATCTCATTTAGATATAATATATTATAAATGTAAAATCCATTATATTTCCTATGTACTGCCCACAGAAATATGGTAGGTATAATATACACATATTTATAGATAACCTAACCTATCTATATTCAATTTCGATAGGTAGACAAACTTTAGTATCTAATAATTGTCAAAACGTTTTCAATTACATTTAGGTCTAGACAAAATTAAAATTCCGATAAAGAAGATCAATTTGATTTAGTAAAGATACAATATACAGTGGACAAAATATTGTCATCGCACGAGTTGAACACGCAACACAGCCGTGATGGTACGGCGTACGCAGATGCAAGTTTCAAGACTGCAGAGAAATAATAATAACAAAAATATAATAATCATCCACCACCATATAAAGGCATGTGAAATAAATTTCGGTTAAAAATGTCCACATAGGTATATTATAAATAACAATATACATTCATAATACTGTACGCCAGTCAGATCGCGAGCAGAAAACCACACTATAAGTTTATTATAATATATAATGAATATTATAGTCTCAAACACGAGAGAGAAAACGCGGCTTAACACCAGTATAAACACTATAAGTACAGGCTTAATTTTTTATTAACGTAAATACGATGCAATTTTTATTATATGTATTAATTAAATCTTAATAACAGTCATAGTCACTCAATTTCATTACTTGTATAGTTGTATCAATTTCTCGGCCGTTTCGATACAACGAATAATAATAGTAAAAAATTATAAACTACTACGACATGGGTACCACGATAACATAATAATTTCAAATTATATTTAGCGTTGCTAACAACAATAACAATAATAATACCGACTACGCACGTATATAATATACAGGTCGGCTGGTGGAGCGTCAGCGGTTGCCACAATAAACCGATGCGTTTATATAGGTAACAAGATCGCGTTTCTGGGTCACCGTGGTACACGCGTGCTTTATTGGAAAACTTTGGGACCCAACATTTGTATAGCTGCGCGTATGTATAGTTGCAGGTACGCCATCGTCTGGTGGGAGAAGGGCGGATTTATACAGACAAGACTTTTTCTTATTTTTGGGATAACTATAGTGCGAACTGCGAGTTGTGATGTTGAGTAGGACGAAACAGATAACTGTAATCAACGAGGAGAAGGGGATTTTAATCTTAAAATTGGAAAGTAATTGAAAGTACTATATTTATTATAATGCGTATTTTTGTTCATATGTTCGCATTATATTATCATATAATGTACTAATGTAGTATACAAACAAGTCTCAGAGTGATAATACAAATTATTGCACTCACCGGTCATTAAAAATGTAATTTTATTCTTATTAAATATATAACATTTTAAATTGAATTCAATGACAATAAACTATTAAAGTGTAGGTTTTTGGACTTCAGTACATGTCAGCAATTGGGAACCCGAACCTATAAATGCCCCTAGAAGGCTAAAACTATCCATCAAATTCAATGGTTCGTACATCGGCCAAGTGTACATGAGTAATGCGAATTTAGAGATGTATATTGTATATTATATACAGATAAATATTAATATACTATAATATATACGCTGGACAAGTATACTGTAAGTGAGAAGAATGCTCCAAGGCCTCAAGAACGTTTCCTACATAGCCAGAACTTGGATAGCATTTTAGAAGGGGCTTACACTTTTTTTATAAAATAAAACAGTTAATACTATACATAATAAATAATGTACAAGACCATACCACACCAAGTTCTCTAATAATTTACAAAATAACAAACGATTTAAATTTTAAACAATTTAAATGACTCCAACTTTAAGTATGTTTTCTACTTTCTAAAAATATACCTAATATCTATTATAATCTATCTTTCTCAGAAAATAATCAAAATCTTTTGTCATTCATCATTCTTAATCCATAATATCAGTAATAATAATTTTAAGTAGGTACCTGGAAGTAAAAAATACGACGCATAAAGATATTTAAGGAGAGGCCCATTAGCCCGTTAGCCCTCCTGAGGATCCTCTATATTTCATACTACTTATTACAGAAGCCACATTTATATACAATGTACAATGTATTTATAATATAAAGTAACAATATAATATGCAAGTACGCGGACTTTGCTCGATGGTCAACTTTTTCTACTTTTGGTATACCTAGGTACATGTAATATGTGATGGGGATTCCCGTAGCATTACCGTTGGTCCACAGGCTGCCGGCGATGTTTCGCATCACCGTGTCCACCCTGTTCCGCCGATCCCGGTGCGCCCGTGTGTCGCGTTCCCTTTCCTTCTTGCGGTACTCCGGGTCGTTCCTCTGTTCCCGACGGGCTCGCGTGTTTCGCGCCCGCTCCGCCAGCCGGTATATCGGATCGGCGCGCCTCAATCTCTGCAACTCCCTACGCCTGTCCCGCCTGCGCTGCCGTGACAATGCCTTCTGTTCGTCCGACAACCGAGGCGGCGCCATCCACCGTCGCCGCCACCGCAACCGATCACCGCCACCGCAACCGATCACCGCCTCCTTCAACACACACACACATGCACACAGCCGAACGTTTAGTTGAAGTTGTAGGTACAGTAGGTACACAATGTAATTATAATTGTGAAATTGGAAAAGAAAAAGTTGATAATTGCGCGTGGCTTACCGACGTACCTATTTAGAGACAAATGTCCAGTCACACGACGTGCTTCATTTTTTAATATAATTTATAATATAGAATGGTCAGTCTACCTCTATACCTCATTCCCGAATTTGCATTTTTTTCGTAATCGTTAAAATATACGTAATAATCACGAATCGTGAAAATGTTAAGTTTCAGTATAAAACGTAAGCACACTAATTTTCATATAGGATAGGCATAGTAATTAGTAATTCCTAATTTATAAATGGAAATATGGAACATTGTTAGTTATTTATAATAATTATGTAATAGTGATTAAATATTAACTATTGAGTTTAAAGTGTTAAGATTTTGTATATAATATATAATAAATTCCTACTGAATTTAATAAATAATAAATAATAAGTCATAATTTATTACATAAAAAAAACATTTTTAAAGTACTTTTGAGATAATATCATTATATCTATTAGATAGGTACCTATAAAAACAATAATAACCATAATTATTGCTGTTAAAGAAAGCTGTATTGGCAGTTGGCACAAAAAATATAACTGGTTTACTAAAGCAATTGAAATTAACCTTATAATAGGTTATAATAGGTATTAACCTAATATATGATTTTAATTTGGTAAAAATGATAAAATATAATTTTCTTAATAACTGTTTCTGTACGACAACCATTATTATAATAAATGTAATACAAGCATATTGTACATACATTTTTTTTTATTATTATTCATGATACAGCTTCAACTGCTAAAGTTATTAGCTAGCAACAAAAAATTAAGGTATTTAGTTACATTTAAAACAATAATTAAAACTAAACACTTGGAACAATGGAACATAAATATATATTAATATATTTTAAAGTATCATATAATGATTGCAAATTCTAGTTTAAAATAAACCTTATTGAAGCATTTTTCAACTCTTAAACATAACCTGTAATATTACAATTAAATATTAATTAAACTAATTATTACGTATAGTTCATGTAAATATCACAATATGATAATATGATCATTTGATAATCTTCATTATTACACTTAACCTTATACCTTAAACATATTAAATCGCGTGGTCCCGCTCGTCGAATTTATGAAGATATAAATAAAATATTATGTAGGTATTATTAGAGGTGCTACATTGTTTTTTCACACATGTTAAACTTGATGAAAAAACTACAGTTTCGACATGTGCTTATTATTATGAAAATAATATAATCTAATATATAAAAACTCGTGGTGTTAGTGTACGAAATCCTCCGTAACGACTCCACCGATTTTAAGAGGACGCTACACTAGCATGTGTTGTCTCCGTCTAACAAATGTAAAACATAGCAAAAACTGTTTTGCGCGGGGAAGAACTGAGAAAGCTACAATCATAACTAAGAAACGAAATTTTCATGATATAAAAAAGAGAACTTTGGCTGTGCAATATCATTTTTATTTTTTTGATATCTCTAATACGAAAAAATGTCTTATTGTTTCAAAATACATTATGGTTTGTGTTTTTCAAACTTTAATAACTTTTTTGGAAGTTCTGATATGGAAAAAATAAAACGATATTGCACAGCCGAAGTTCTCCTTTTTATGTGGTGAACATTTTGTTTCTTAGTTATGACTGTAGTCTTCTCAGTTCTTTCCCATGCCAAAACAGGTTTTGCTATGATTTACATTATTTTGTAAGACGGTGTAGCGTCCTCTTAATGAATTTTTTTTTTTGTATATTTGTTAGGTATGTGAATAGGTCGTCAAGTATTTTTCTTATTTTATTTCTATCTCTTTAATTTTATTGCCATATACAAAAATAATATTAGTATGGTGTATTTGTGTACCTATACCTACACTCATGTATTCCATTGGCAATATTGCGAATTTTATAGAAGCCATATAATATAGTATATATATAGCTGTTACAATGCATAGAATAGGTATAGATTTATATAATTATATGGATTATGAACGTATATAATACATTTTCCATTTCTAATCGCTTAATAGTTAATAATATTATATTCTAGACATTTAAAGTGTTACTTATACAGTTATGGCGTTATACACTCATTTATTCGGGATATTTTTTTGAACGTAATTTCATATACGCTGGCAGAAACCAATGTCGCGCGTGTAAACCTTGGTAATCCATTCAACCCGTACCTGGGGGATTATGTATGGTACAATCATTATGTTAATAAAATATAAGTAATAATTTACTTTTAATACGTAAAATATGGATTTAGAACATAATCAGTGGTACCTATAAGTTATAACCTATATAACCTATACAACCTATATAATATACTACCAAAGGCAATATAGCTATACCATAATTGTAAATTTAAATTTAAAAAAAAAAGTTTGCTTTATTGGTAGTAGGCTTCAAGTAAACCTTGTCACTGTAATGGATTTGTTAAATTTTAATTCAATAAATCATTGCATAGGTACGAAAAACGTTTCTGAACAAAGATAGCCACTAGTTCAATTGTTTAGCAAGTTTTGCGTATATTATATACAGCGTAAATTAAAAATTCTCATAATTCACTTAAAAACTGAACTAATATAAAAAACCCACATACTAACACAGATAATGTTCTAACCTTGAAGTTCTATAATATAGGTCAATTCACTCAATTTTTTTAACCAACGGAGCTAAACGTTATCTGCTGATCGTAAATTTGCTATGTTATACGCACTTGTAAGACAGAAACAATAAATATCCGTGTAGAGTCCTCTTAATAAAGGATATTTTATAATTTATTTACCCAGTTATATAGATGGTAAGGTTTTAGTGTATAAATCCTAATATTAGTCTAAACATATTGAAATTGTGTACCTATACAAATAATAATATACGTAATGAAGAAAAGTTTCAAGTCCATAAGATTAATATTTTTTGTCCCGCCTGCACCAAAAGTGCAATATTTGATGGTGGTTGAAACGTTGGAAATTGGATTATAACCTATTATACCGTCCAACCAAAAATACTTTTTTCGACCAGGTATATATTATATGAATGTATCGAATACGTTTCGTCAAATACATATCATATCAAATAATAGCTGGTAGATGGGTAGCTCCCGTACTGTCCTATACTTCTATATGGAATAGTTTGGCGAATCTAGACACCGAGAACGACAAGAACAGTTTATTAAGCAAAACATTCCTACATACCATTTATATATTATTATCTACTCTTCGACTATTTTTCTTGATGCAAAGGAAATATTTACTGTCATGAAATCATGATACATTTTTAGTGAATATTTCAAATCTACGGTTATTCATTTATGAAATAGAACAAATAAAACAATCAATTTTATCGCAAACTAGTTTTGAGTAAATATTTCCGTTTATCCGTATTTCCTCCACACCATTATTTTTATAAGTACATTTTTCTACCAGAAGTCCAGAAACCATTTGTGATTACATCATTATATTATAATCAATACATTTGGTGCGCTCAAAATCTAAAATACACGTAAACTAAATTTACGCTGTTAAGGTAGTGAATATTTTATATAAGTAATATTATTATTTTTTTTAATAGAAACATAAACGTACTTTTCTTGTCGTTCGGAAATTATTGAATTTTTTAGAGAACGGAAATTACAACACTACCTATATATGAGCTCAAATGAAATGTCAGCGCTTTTATAAAACTTTTTAATAATATCACCATTTGTCGCTGAGAAAACCATTACGAATTAATATAAACGTAGGATTATAAAATATAAATGTAGGTACACATGACATAATTATAATATAATTATTACGGTACACTTAGAAGCATATGAGTATTCAATATCGTAAGGGTTTTCACTGTGGTTATCACGGTGGTGTCAGGAACAGATTGATTGAAAAAATACTTGTAGTGTATATAATTACGTAAAGTAGGTACCTACACGCAACTCTCGGTTCTGATAAAAGCCAGTAAACTACAGTAATATACGTAGGTATACAAAGACACAAAATTACCAAGTTAGGAAATCGGAGAGAGTAATACTTACTAATACCTACAGATACAGTATTTTAATAAAACAAAAACGAAATTACGTCTAAATCACGAGCAACACCGTAAAATGGAATATGACTATAATATTATAATAATATTATATTACGCATTATTATTATTATTACAAAATAGACGCTAGCCAACGTCGTTCGTATGTGGAGTTGCTTGGCAACCGCCGCCGCCGACTTTATAATAATAATATGTATATTGCAAACAGTACATATCCAATGTTTATCTCTCGCTGAGTTTTGCAACACATTGCGTTAGCCCGCGCACGTGCACGAGCGCGGTGCATGTAGTCATGTCGTGAGTAGGTATATTAATGAACGGCAACGTTGCTATTTTAATGGTGCACGGGGAGTAGGGAAAAAAGTGAACGATTTAAATTTGGTTGGACGATAAGAAAATAACCATCAATTTATTGTAATATTGTTGTTTTCATTTTTTTTTTCTGAACCACAGATTAAAGGGGAAAAACATATTAATTTAATACAAGCCACACGCGTACATACTACATGTATATGGTTAGAACGCGGCGGATATCATAATAATAATAATATTCTATAGTTTATACCTACGAGCCTTGGTGTGTATTAATTATTTTATTTTAATTTAAACTGTCTATGCCACATCGTAATAATAATAATATTAATAATTTAACACAATGACACATTGTACTGATAGCCACGCTGACCTAACTGGAAAAGGCGTCCCACCAACAGCTTGTGTGTTAGCTTAAAATCATTGTAAACGTCAAACCGATAAATGTGGTCCGAAAAAACACGTGTACCTACTACGGTCTACAACAACGCTACATAACATAGTCTGTATTTGTTTAAGTATGGTTAAATGTCAGGCGTGTTTCGTTTTTTAAATGTATTTAATACGCGTTGTTATCACCATAATATATTATGTGATGTTATTACGTAGTGTGCAACTGTATTGAGTAGGGACGCATATAATTGTTAAACGTCATATTACAGAGTACAGACTACAGACACATAATATGCATACTGATAACCACCGATAACGGGTCTATAATACTCTTCTTTTATTATACATTGTATACTCGTTATTCCTACTCGAGTAATTGGTTTAAAAAAAATATACATTTGTACCTAAAATGTTGAGTACGTTTTAACATAATATATTAATATGTGCAACTGTGCAGTATGTAATAATTCTCGATGGTTTGGAGTATTTTCAGTTAAAAATCACCTGATTAATAACGTTTACCTACTTTAGTTGTCAATCGTCATTTAAATAATTTTACCACACATGGTTGTTAAAAGCAGTAATTAGTTTAAAAAAACTACAATTTTCAATAAAATATTTTTGTAAATCCATGTAAACTGTAAACTTTAAAGAAAAAAAAAATTGGCAATATTTTATAATACATTCGAAGACGTATTAATTATTATAAGTGTTAAAGTGTTTCCATTTCAGTCAAAATTGATAAAGTACCATTTCTATAATAATTGATAAGCAACAAATCCAAAATATAATCTTACCCTACCTATTCGTTACAACCTTGCAATACGTGTAAGATGTAACAAGGTATATATTTTTATGATTTAAGGAACAAAACAACAATCGTTCTAAGATATTATGTAGTGTAGATTTTATTTCCACTCAAATATCCAACTGATCATAGTACACTGTTAATTATTATAGAACAGTATTACGTAACTAATTGATAGTTACTGTAGGCAGAAGAGTCCGAGAGTCTCAACAATAATTTGGTCTTCTGCACTATTCGAACTTTCAGGTCTCCAGAACCATGGATGTGAAATCAACCATTACTTCTAAACTAGTTTCTACAACAGTAGAATATTATATTATACTTACGTACCATTTATATATTCTCTCAAATATTTTATAGAGATACAAACCAAGGTGCAACCGGAGACGTATAATATAAATAACATTCAATGTGTATATATTACTAAAATCCAAAATTATAATTAAAATCTTATTATAGAATACAAGAGGATACAAGAGGAAATAAATAAATAACTAGATACATCTATAATACTACAAACGTGTTGTCTTTTTTTAAATATATTTATTAAAAAAAATGGAAACTGTAGTTTCTATTAATTACTGTGTAATTTTTTATTGTATGATTTTATACAAATTTCTATGTGGTGACCATATTCAAGTCATGTTGTTTTTTAGATTTTACTTATCCAAATTTGAACAAATATGTTGAATATTGTTTTAAGATTACGAACAGATTTTAGATTTACTTATTATAAAATTTATAATGCCGCATAATATCGTTCATGCTTTAATTCCTTCATTCTAAATTTTAGTGGAAGGGGCAGTCATAGTGTATAATATAAGGTCAATGCGGGTTCAAGGAAATGCTGAATGACATTGCTATAATAACGCGACGGTAAGCCCCTACGTTCAATATTCATTGAAACATTGTGAGGGTTTATTATAATACACGGTGAGAATTTATGGAGAATATTATTGTTATACTGTGGTGCGTACTGCGGATATCCTCTTGCAGAAGAGGGTGACATCCAAAAAATTGACCCCTATGTATACATTTTTTTTAAATATCTATACTGAATGTTTGTGACCTAACTACTTACAAATAAATTGTTATTAAAATGTACTTATAGATAATCATTGTAGGCAAAATTCAGTATATAATATACAATTTAATTACAAAAAAATAGGTAGTGACAATTATTTGCCGTTAAGAGGAAGCTACCCATACATTTGTTGTCTCTGTCTTACACACGCACGACATAGCAAATTGTCGTTCACTAGTTTCAATAGCGTGCTCTTAGTTTTGATACTAGAGAGAATTGACCTATTATAAAACTTGTAGGTAAGAACATTATCTGTGCTTAAGGGTTGCTGATTTTTCAAAATTTTCATTTTCAAATAAGATATGGGTATGTGAAATATCAAAAATTAAAAATGCTCAGATCTCACTTGAAAATCAAAATATCGAGAAACTAGTGAACGGAAATATGCTATGTCGTTCGTGGGTAAGACTGAGACAACAAATGCATGGGTAGCATCCTCTTAATCGTTATACACATTGTATTTGTAAGTATTATTTTACGTGGGCTACTCTCATGACATTTTAAAGACTACGGAGCTCAGTATTCGGATAACACAATACGCATCTGTTTGAAATGATACGGAGAAAAATGTAAAGTAAAAAAGACCTTTTTTTCTGAGAAATAATTACCTATAATGGGATGAGTATAATATTGAAACAAATAATTAAGAATTAAACGACATTTTTTAAAAGTGTTAATTAGTTTTCAGATTCAGTTAAACAAATGGTATCTTATAATATACATGTATATATTTTATTATATAAAAACCCTACCTATTTATAAGCATGATTCCCTATTGAGTGAAAGTACATATTATACATTGATTCTTGAGTCCATTGTAGCATTAGTGGCGTGTTGCTGGTCCTGCATATTATAAGTATAGTATCCCTTACATAAAGTCGCAGAATTGATGACCACTAGTGAAAATTTTAATTTATCTTATCTGCAATATTGTTGGACTATAAAATAGTGTTGTGTAGCCTATATAATAGTATGTGTAGTGTGCTTTTAAGATTTCGCTTATTTCGATTAAAATATTGAAATATATTACGGTTGAAATATTTATGTAAACAGTTTTACTAAGGCAAAATAAATGTAATTTTATTAACCTTCCTAAAACGTTTTAGTTAAAATCCCTCACACTGAATATTGCCTTACTCAATTTAGCAATCTTAAATTAAGGAATATACTAATATTAAATACTTAATTAACCTATATAAATACTGTATATTGTATATTTGTATAAACTGAGTAAACCTATGTTAAAAACTGCGATTTATTTAAATATTATGAACTTACATTGTTAATTTGAGTTAATTTTATACTTTATGTCTATTGTCTATTATAACTCATAACTATAAAATAATAGTATGTTTTATAAGTATATACCAAAACTCTTTCGAAACATAAATATTATATAGCTACCTATATGGAAATAAATAACTATTTTTTATAACATTACTCTAATGCTGTAATTTTTTGGACTATCCTTTCTTTTTCTCAATTAATATATGAATTGGTAACGATAATCTAACCTGTTGAGTTTTACAGGTCAACCGACAACAAGACACCTGAATCGTTTATGACTTCAACGAACAAGATAATATTTTTTTTTAGAGTTTTGTTATTAATAATGTTGATATAATGCATATATATATATATATATATAGGTACAGTTCCTATACATAGTCTGGAAGCACTTATAGCGAACGTCAACTATACCGGTCGAGGATATTATACTGTTGCACAGTCCGATAGCACTATATATAATACTTGCAAGTATACCTACTTCAAGTGTATAAAATACTATATATAATTAATACACACTTAATAGTTAATATACCTAGTGTATACCAGTGGTATAGGTACTGATATCGTGCAGCTCACTAGTTAAATGAGAATTGTATTCTATATAATCTATATACAAATTAATGTTTATACTGTACGAGCTTATATATATACTCAAAAACTACTCAATCGATTTTGAGGGAAATTTCAAATTACTCTAAGAGATGTCAGGAAAGTTTAGACAGAAGTTTGAACCACGTTAAAAAATATACCAAGTGCTATGTGCGCTCCAGGTGGAACCCATTTAGGTTGAATTGGCGAAGTACACACCTATATGCCGATTTGCCAGTGAATTGAGGAGGTTTGTAATGATATACGTTACTACAGGTTTGTACACTAAAACCGAGATACGCCTATATAGCAGCGTATTTTATATTGTTAATTTTTTCCCGGGCAATATCATACAGCTATAGTTAATTATAAAATTATAAGCTATTTAATAAATAAGCGTACATTTAGGAATATCGCATCATATAGCTCTTTACTTATAATATAGTTCTGTATACTTCTATATAGATTGAATTTAATTCCTATTTAGTTTCATACTATAATAATTGTATCATTTGTATCATTGCACTTATAAGTCGGTTATATAGCAATAGCCTTATAGATGAAAATAGTTCAGCAAGACCTTAAGTACAGAAAAATCTGATAGTTTGAATATGTTTAAATAAAAAAGATATACAAGGATTATCCACAAAATATTATATTTAACTTAATATATTTTCAGTTAGATATCTGCAGTAAAAACAATTTGCCATATTACTAAACGAGTCAAATAAAATTGAAAGTAAATATTTTAACACACATGAAAATTATGTTGGTAAACATTTCATAGAATATATAGGTCCAGCTATATTTAATTGTATATTTTTATGTCATTACGTATTAAAAAATTGTATTTTATATCTTATTAAAAACTTTACATTTAATTACTCAATAGAACCCTTGTAAACTATAGTCATAGTTATAGTTAGAAAATTCCCTTTATATATAAGAATTAATATAAATTTCGTTAAACTTTATTAGACTTTTGTTCTATCTGTTGTAACTTATTTACCCCAACCCCCATACTATGCTCAATGGGGTAAGTTAATCACTAATTTTTACATGTCAAATTTAATTTTCACTGTTATCAATCTAATTTTCTTAAATAAAATTATTACATATAGTATAACTACATGAAAGTTATTACTTATTTGAGTTGAAAAAATAAAGAATACAACGAAAATAAACATATTTATAACAGAGAATTATAATATTAGGATGATAGGCGTTAAGTGATAATTGATAGCTAAAATTAATTGTTTATTTCAAATTGCTGATAACTGATAAGTGGCCACATTATTAATTTCTAATATGTAATTTTTTATATGAAATCGTATATACATACTGAGTAGCAAGTATAGGTACTAACTCATCAGTATACAATTGTAATATTATTAAAATTGAAATATTTAAAGTTACTGATCAGTGGAACACTGGAGCAATTAAATCTATATGTAAAATAATAATTACCTATATCTATCACTAGACACTAGGTATACAAATGAAAATCATAGGTAGGTATACATAATATATTATTATACATTACTATGCATAACTACATAAATATACATTATTACTTTCTAATTTTTAATTAAAATAAAAATAATAATCGCCACTTGGGGCAGATCAAGATTTACAACTATTTACTACGGTAAGCAAAAAACAACATTTTACTCCATCAGTCCAGTTTTCCTTCAAAACTGGTCTAATATACTTCCATACCTACGAACTTTCAACTAAATGTTATTAAAAATCATGCAAACATAATAACCATCATAATTTTTTTATTCATCAATAATTTAGAAATATTTTTAACGGAATTTGTAATTTTATATAATATAATTAATATGCTATGTGCAAGTTGAGTATAATTTATAAGTAAATACAAAAATTGCTAGATACCTGACTCCTGAGTACCTCGGTATTTTGGTGTATTTGCAAAAAAAAATGTATACATAATATAATATTACAGGATGCTTCACAGTCTATAGAATGCATCCCTCCTACAGATAAACCACTATTAAAAATTAATTTATAGGACACTTTATTTGCCGAGACATCCAAATATTATAATATGTAATACCTTAGATATATGCTTTTGTCTATTATATTACACATATAAAAAATGGGATATTTAAAGCTATAAATTTGTGTTCATTGTAAAAGATACTTAGTTGTATCAAATCTATTTATCAGAATAATGTTATCTTAATGAGGTGTTATTAAACAGCCACGTTGCAGTTTGAACAATGTTGTCAACAATATAAAAGGTCATGGTGAAAATATAATATTTTGTTTGGTACAAATTTTAAGTAAACAAGCGATTAAGTAGTCCGATAATAATCGGCAAAAAAGCAAAGGTACTGAACTACTGAAGTTTATTGGATTGTAAATAAAGCGAATACTGAAACACTGGAGTAGTTTACACAATTATAATATCATCTCATTGAAACCAAATTAATTTTCACGGTTTTATAAACTAGTGAAACAACATAATGTTTCTACAATATTTTGATTTACTAATTGTTCATTCAAATACCTACAAGCTGACGGCTGCATATAATATAATAAGTACCAATAACCTTTTTATTTTTAATAAAATACTTACAGAAAATAATTTCGAATGCATCAATACCTAATTTAAATTTAAAAAAAACTTGTATACTTAAATTACCTACATTTCTGTCTACTGAATCTATATCTACTGTAATTAGTATTATTATTTTTAAAATCTATTTTTATTAATACCACAACATGAAGGATTATGAATTATGATGTTTTATATCAGTTTACAATTTATTAAATATTTATTTACATGATAGGTAGGTATAAGTACCTATAACAAATACACAATAATTTTATATTGAATTAAGTTAGGTATATTATTTAGTTGATTTTTGAAATCCAAATATTTTTTTTGTGATGTCTAGGGCAGTGCCGAGAGGTTCTAAAGATATTGATGCGAATGACTTAATGAGTTATGAATTCGTTTTAGTATGCCTATGAAGTTAAACCTATAGTCTTATAGGTTATACACGTTTACCTATCTTGAAAAATAATAGAACCTAAAACATATTTAAAAAAAAATCACATCTTCACTATACTATTTGTAGTATTCCAGATGACCCCTTAATGTGTGACACCACAAATGGTGTCGTGACCTTCTTAGCAACTAATATCAACCACTCAACACCATGAAATTCTATCAATGGATGGTTTCTTTACTCAAGACTCCCGAGTCTTCACATACTTAGTATTATAATATATGGAGCACCCACATATCAACAATTTATAATTACGGAAAACGGAGATTTAGGACGGCAACGTTATAGAATATAGGCCATGAACTAATAAAAATTCCAGACACCTAATCCTGTCATGTATTTGACGTATAGTTATTAATTATTATATTATTATTTATTTTATCGTATTTTATATTATTATTAGCGAACGCTAAGGAATAAATTGTTAGAAATCTCAAGTGGGCGTGTCCAAGCTGAACAGTGTTTTGAATATGTTTATTATACAATGTATATAGTAGGTAGACAGCAGTGTGACACTTGTTCTTTGATGTTCCGGATGTCGAGTTTTATGTTATTTAACGAAGTGACATCAACAAAAACGCTATGTTGGTGGTTAGTGGGATGGGGCAGGAGCGGGGATGAGTATAAAGACGACGGGTATGACGGACTGAGTGTAATAAGTAATAACATTATGTACATAATAATTGTATTATGATAATAATAAGTAATAACAGATTATATTATACATAATATGATAATATGATATAATATATAGTGTTTAGTGTTGGTAGCCGACGGGGTCAATGGCCTGTAACTACTAACTTCATAGGTGTACGTATTATTTATAATATATTAATTTATCATGATTGTCGTATAGGGTACAGGCGTATAGCGATCGGTCGACACGTAACAACTGAAATACCATCTTGCAAAATACACGTATACGAATCGAAGTCGTAAAAATATTTCATATCTCCATGCTCGATGATCGTAACTTAATTGTTAAAGATCTAAAGTACATGTCAGTGCCATTGTCAATGTGAACGCCATCCGTTGTCACCAGACTTAAAATAGTGCCGATGATTTACACGAACGAAATAGCCCTTGGGCCACACTCGTAGATTTTTTAGAGTAGGTACGCTTAAACAGTTGTTCATGTTCATATTATTATGATTATTATTGTTATCGTCATTATTGTTGCGGGAAACGACGAAGTGAACATTTAGTCATCGAGATTCGAGGGCAACGCTAAGCCACCAGTGCGATTGATAAAAAAACAATTTTTTTACCCGTGTGCTCTGAAGAAAAACAAATAACAACGACTCAAGCGACAACATCTGAGTTTTGGTATCAAACGCGCATCTCAGCGCAGTGTTGTATAGACATATTCAGAGGCGGCGGCGACGACGACTATATATTATCATGACCTTGGCACCGTTGTTTAAAATATGCCACCACCGCGACGACGACGGCGCAGAGTCGCACACACGAAACACGACACACGGTCGGCGGCGAAATCACATCCTTGACGATCGGTTTATTGCGCGTCGATAATATTGTAACTTGTAGCATAATATACATGTGTACACGGAATCAGCATCCATAAGGTTATACATTGTAGCTGATGCTGCTGCCGAGGCGGTGTCGTGGACTCGTGTGCCCCGTGCCGAGAGAGACGACGACCGAACGACGAATCAGCTGTAGCCACAATAATAATAATAATAATAACAATAATATCCACCGGCTTGCCTAATAGCAAGAACCAGGTGGGATAACGAGTTTTTATACGTTTCTACGGACGTTCGTCCGACGACCCGACTGACGCGGTCGTTCAACGTGGTTTTTTTTCTCGTTTTCTCGTTTTATTTTATTCCTCTCAATGTCGAACTAGGGCAATGCACGTTTGAACCAGTTGAAAAAAAATCATATTGAAAAATTGCAATTCTTTTGAAATTATTTATATATATTTAAACAGGAAAGTTTAATCGTATTTAAAAAACTGTTAATTCGTGGAAATATTTATTTATTTGTTAAATATCATTTTTTTTTTTTACATAATTTAGGTAATACTTGTTATAAACCCTTATTGCTATACAGTGTTCAAGCAGTGCAATGCATCATTCATACTGAATTATTTTATAAAAGTATATTACACAGAAAAAAATATACCTATGCACGATGCGCATAATATTATATTCGTTAGTACTATTTCAATAAAATATATAATACTTGCATTTTTAACACGTGTCATTTGAAATTCGCAAATTCGCAGCCTGTACCTATACAAATTTATCATTGTTGGCCACATTAGTACAATAACGCTACAGTCGCTACAGGGGTCCAACTCGTTCAGTGCAACCCATTATTTTCTTGAAGAATAAAATAAATAAATAAATATGAATGATTACAGCTACATTTTACAAACAAAATTAAGTGACGATAATGCACGCAATAATATTTAATATGTATATAATATATTATATACCTAAGTCACACATAAATTTCACCAAGGTTTTACACTTTTACTTGGATCTTACAAACCTTTAACAATAAATGCATTATTTGTCCCTACATGCCACATGGCTACACTACACACATAATGTACTACAAATTTAGACACCTCGGTATGTACAGACAAATGAGTGATGACAATATTATTATATAAATAAGCATATAAGATATTTCTGTTCCTATCTGGATCAGCTATGAATAATATAGGCTACAGATGTGCATTCTACCTTTACGAGCCGCGACGTAAGTAGAATAGACTGACTACCGTTTTGTCGAAATTTCGGTTATAGCCTACAAAGTCGAGATCCACGGCCGGGACTTCGTGGTAAGTACTGCACGACGTCGAAAATTTTTCAATTGAAAATCGTCGTAGACGGACGCGGCGTCTAGATGGACGTGAAAAAAATCCAAAAGAAAAAACAGACGGCTACCGTTGCGATATGATTGACGCAATGACGCCAAACGGCAAATATCAGTTACCAGCTATTTGCTAGCTTCGAGTAAACGTATACCGTATGGCGTATGCAATGAATAGTGACATGGGCATGTGGTCGCCATTGCTGAGATTAGTGTGGTAGGCGGCGTATTGTTGCTCGTGGGCTTATATTATGGAACCTTACTATGGAATTTGCGGACGGACGCTTTTGGATATTTATCACCAAAACATTTATGATTTATCGGTGAAATCCTGTGACTTACGAGGTTACAAATCCACACGTTCTGATCGCAGTAAGCACGACCAAGATGACGTAGAGTTGTTTACGGTACTGGTGGCGTACGCGCGGGTAACTGAGATGATGTTATCTAACGGTCAGTTCATTATAAAACGGTTGTTACGTCCGTCTAATGCGCCTGCACAGATCGTACACTATTCGCGTTTATTTAATCCTATTTTCGTGCACACAACTCACGAGAGCGTTGTGTGTTGTGCGTACGAGTGTACGACGAAATCCGGTCAGATATATTCCGATATTTTACCAATCGTGGTCGAGTCGTCGTTCGCGAGTTCGTACTTCGTAGGTACTTCCAGACTTCCTATATAATATTATATTAGTAAGTGCCTGGCGAAACGCGCAAGTCTTGATCACTTCCGGCCCGACGACACATGCCGCCTGTTTCCCTAGAATTATGCGAAATCAAGTCAAACCGTCAAAGTCACCTATATAATTATATTACTCACTGTAAGTTTTCCGTACACGAATAGACAGTACCAAACATCTAATATGCCAGAACGACGCGTAAACGCGTTTATTTACAAATAGAATTTATTTTATTTACATTTTGCTAGGTATGAGTAGGTTTGTCCTAAATCCTAGTAAAACAATCAAGTATATTATGTATTTATGTAAGCGCAGCTGAGGGCTATATTTTGTTGGAAAATAATTGGTTGGAACATAAAAATTCGGGAAATATTATTCTGAACTGTATATTGATTTATAAAATATTTTTGACGAAAAATTACCTATTATTGATCAAAAACTTATGTATTTTGAAATTAAACCGTTTGCAAATATTATTTTGGAATCTCGTATTTATAAAACATGTTTGGTAGGAAAAGTATTTGATCGGAATCGTAAACCGTAACCCAATATTACAGGTACATTTCTATTTTCTAACAAAATATTTTCCATGAAAATAAGTTTCTGAGAAATACAATTCAGACAAAATTTTGTTCAGTATATTACACTATAAAAGTTCCAACCACATATGTTTCCAGAAGAATATTTTCTATACAATTACGTTTTCGACATAATATATTTCAAATGAATTTCGATTTCAAAGTAATATGTTTCAATAAAAATACAATTCCAATTTCCAACAGCATATGTTTCCAACCGGATATTTAAAAAAAAATACTGTTCCTAATGAATAATTATCCAACTTTTTATGCACGCCCGAGTTTTATTGTAACACTGTAACATATTAACATAAAGTATTATCGTGTACTATCGTCGTAGGCGGCCGGCGGCATAATATATTTTGTGCGTTTTAGTGTAATGTAAGTAGTAACTGCGCAAGTGTGTCCGATTTGGTTTGCGGCGCAGCCGATTCGAACGTTTTCGGTATTCTGATAAACAACATATTTGGGCATGATTGTTGCGCAAGTGTGTCGGTTGATGTTGCCCCAAAACGCACTGCATTAAATAATATATGATTTACAAAACTATAAAATATTTGTATTAATTAAATCATATATGTGTGTAAAGACGTAAAGTAAATACTACTTAATATTTATCAAATACTGAAATACCTAGGTATATAAGAAATTAATATATAATGATTATAATGTATTATACTATTATACTAATGCGTATTATTAATTATTATAAACAAATAAAACTACAAAATATGAAAATAGAATATAATTCAGCACCGTATATCATAATGTCCAATTAAAAATGTCCAAAACAGTAACTACATCGAAAATGTATTTCAAAGAAGACGTGACATTTGACCACGACCTAATAAGCAACGACGATAAAGCAAAATCAGCATTTGCCATTTAAGTAATTCTGAGTGCCATGACAGATTATACAATTTACACTTTAACGATAATTTAACTGTTAAAGCAAAATTATGTTTTGATTGGCTGTGTTAATTATGAATTACAATCTTGTGTACATTAAAGATCCATTAAATTAGTTACAGTTAATGACTTTAAAATCAAAGCCATCATTTAATATTCTAAAATGATTACAAAATCAAAAATAAGAATTTAATTAAGAAAAAGAAGTTTAGTTTTCATATCCAATAATTACGAGTTTTCCGTAATGCACGCGAAGGGGTTAATACAGCGAGAATAAAACGAATCGGGCCATGGCCAATGAGCTCAAAATTAAAAATCCTACGCCCCGAGTTTAAACTCATACTTATAACATTCTCGACAATGTTTCTTATCTTAACCTACCTAGTTTATTTTCTATATGCGTCCAATATAGCTGCTTTTGTGTCAGGCAATATAGATCACGTCCAATAAACTCGTATTTTCCTGTTATTATGGCCTCTTTGAATACCAATTGTTCCTTTTTTTCCTTTTATTTTTTATTTACCTCGTCTCAAGTCCAACACTCGTGGTGGCACTCTATCGGTCGCACGGGGCAACACCATACCCGTTGCCCCGGTGACGGTATACGATGCCGTTGGCAGGGTAACGGCCCACGTTCTCGGACGCGCTCGATGATGACGTCGCCGGCCAATAATGCGGCCACGAGTTCTATTAGAAAAGGACATACCAAAACCAAACAATCGAAGAATATAAAAAAAAAAATTGTCTCCAAAGAATCTCAACTTCTATCCAATTTTTCAATAATATAGTTATTTTGTTCAATTTTAAAACGTAATCAATGTTGTCAATTTATTAAAAGAATATGTATATAGTATTATGGTCGTATAGTCGTATAGAGTAATCAAATTAAACTAATTTCTAACAAAATGTGTTATAGATAAACGTATCAATTATTATCAGTAATAATTAAACAAGATTAAATTAAATATTATAGATTTAAGATTACATCTCGGATGATTACATTCAATACTATGCATTCCTATATTGACAAAATACTAAAAATGTAATTAATTTTTATCTCAGCCACCAATTGTGCCATCAGTGACGTAATCGACACAAATATTATATTAGACGGTTATAATGTAGTTCAATAGTTGTGTCTGTCCGTGACTCGTAACAGAGTAAATCGAAAAATTAGAGCGGGAACGGCCTATGGAATAATGGAACGAATAGACATGGGTTTGGTTTTTTATTTATATAAAAAGAAGTCTGTATAGGTTATTGTATTCTTTAATGTAGTCCAATTTCCTATATTATGTGGAGAAAATGTTAGCAGAACGTCGTTCTAGTTGAGTGAGCTCGATGTGGGTCATCGGGCAGAATAGAATACATTTGATTAAAAACACTTACGATCCTCGGCTGATCGTAGAATTGTGTGTATCGCCTACGATTCTATAGTTACACGTGCAAGTCAACGTGGACTGTGTGTTTGCGATTAGAGTAGGTAGTAGGTACACTTTTGTGTTCGGTAAATGTATAATATTATGACGGAGTGCAAGGGGGGGGCTCTGGGTGGGGACGACTACTCAACAACATAGCATATTAAAGCATATTATTATGGTTGTGTAAACTAGACAGATTTTTTTTGTATTATACTGCTATATCAATATAAAATAAAAACGTAAAAATGATTGTATATACATTTAGACATCATTTATCTATAATAGAATCCGCTTGGAATTCTATTCAATGTCACTTTTATATTATCTATCCTTTAACTATTATTATTATACAAATATAATAATATTATCACACTTTAAATGCTTAAAATTTAATGGAACTCACTTTAGTACAATGGTTTCAGCATCATTTTTTATAATTTGTATGGCTGTATGTTATTAAAAATAAACATCATCAACAAAATAAATACAATGATGAACACGTGTTCAAAGCAGGGGTTGAACTCCATGTTGTATAAACCATAAAACGTTATTTTCTTAATTCGCTAGTTGTATTTATGAGTCAAGGATAAGGACCTATAGATAATAAAGTGAGATGATATTTGAAATGCTATGTAAACTGAAAACGTTTCTTTCTTTATTTATCGAACAACCATGACCAGATATGGAGTCCTATATATATGCGGTTCCGAATGAAAGGTCATCTCTAGCATTATAAATATCTTAATGGTATTACATTACATTTGACCATAGTCTTACAAATGTGATTTAATAGTATTAAGCCATAAGATATGATTGTATATCCGTAAAACGAACACATGCAAAAAAAAAAGAATAAATTTGGTTAGTAAAAACCAATTGGATGGCTGTATGTGTTTATATATTATAATAGGTATGCAAATTGTACATACTTAGTTAATTATTTATTATTGTATTTAAAAGAATTATAAATTTACCTAACTATAAATTATTACGTATTATATTAAATATTTATACCACTTATTAGTTATTACTTATTGGCGATAAACGATAGTAATAATTATGTGATTATATGGCCTATAATAAACTAATACATTTAAAAATTGAAGCAGATATGATTTAAATACTCAACTTTTCATTAAGTAGTGTAAACAAATACGCGTGAGTAAACCTAGTTTCAATTTTATTGAAATTTAAAATATATTTTTCCAATAACCAATAGTTGGTACCTGGGTACTAACTATATGTATATAAAAATAGGTAATAATAACTGCGATCAAAGTTCATGCAAAATAAATAAACTGTATTTTCAAATGTATTACCTCGAGATTGCTGACGACCAGACCAATCTATTTGTCTACCATGGTTACGTAAACATTACGTATGGATTTAGACGGTGCAACAGAAGGTGAAATTTAAAAAAAAAAACAAATATTACAACTCGCGTAGTTCACGTAAACAAATTTCTGTAATTGTGACCAAATGGACCGCACTGCCAAAATTCAAAAATTAACGAATCACAGATTTCCCTTTTTGATTCGAAAAAGGGGTTAACTCAACCGCGACTCCGGCGGAGTGTACGCTGGCAAGACCAACGCGGAATGACGACTACGGCGAGACTGTGCGTGCGTGGGTACCAGCTGACGGTCTGTATACCGAGTACCGACAGAAGTTGGCAACGGGACGGACTGTTTAACAAACTTTATGACGTCACCGCTTCACCCCCACTCCATTTCCTTCTCCGCTTCAACATCAGCCCCCCACCCCCCTCACCAACACTGTTTCGGACACATGGACGCCACAACGTCACAATAAATTCCGATGATGAAATTCTTTAGTTAAAAAACTATGTTTGGACAATCGCTGTTTATTAATTATTAATTGTTTACCTCGTTTATATCATTACAATCATAGGTACGATTACCTTGTATTGCGTGACTATATTATGTGACTTGCGAAAAATCTGTTACCAATAAATATGCAGAACAATGAGATTCTTTTTATCTTATTTGTTAATGTGTATTAAAACCAAATCACACGTGTTAATAATAATAATAATATAGTACCAAAATACAACAACAATTATATATTCTTATTTTAATTTTAATTACCTTCACTCTCCAACGTTTTAAATTAAATTATCCAATGTTTCGTAAAATTTTAGATTCTGATTTCCTAGAGCAGTGAGTATCCAGTGAGTTAAGTAGGTACCTTTTGGCTAAGTACCTATAGTATATTATAATATTATAGAAGTATAATATATTTATTATAGGAGTATATTATATTTCATATCCATATGTACGACGGTCCGGTCCATAACTAGAATCTGAATATTTTTACACCAATATTTTAAAAACCTATTTATTTTTAGTTTTATCTCTTTTTTGTTATTTGAATAAAATTAGTCCTAAGCTTCTAAGTCTAAAATACTTTGAACTATATGAGTAGATGACTATATGCTATAAGTTATAACAATGGTTTATAGTCTTAGGGATGGACGAGGAACGGTTAATTGATTATATTTTACAACTTTTTTAATATTAAATCTATTTAATACTATATTAGATTATCTACACTAGTATAATATTAATAGTTTTTAGTATTAAAAGTTGAAGTTTGATTACAAAATATGTTATTGCAATTTTATTTCTTTGGCATCTATAATTTTATTATTAATACTCATTATTCATTTTCTATTGGCATTTATAGAAAACAAATTAAAATTTATTGAAAATGTAATATGCGTATATTTAGCATAAGATAAAGCCTAATATTAATCTAAATATATCTCATTATATAATATATGTATATAGAATAAGATAATGTAAGTAAAAGTTGATAGGTTTCGAAAGATTAATTATTTTTTTAATAATAACAAAATAACAAAAATCGTTTGTGAAGAATTCTTGTTAGGCCTGTGAATGTCGTAAAAATTTGAAATTGAAATGCTCATAAAAAATTATTGTAAGAGGAACGTAAGAGGAATCTAATATTATATTTTCAAGATTTGCTAATGACGGTAACAAAAAAAGGATATAAGTACATACATAAATCAATACATTTATCGATTTAGTTCATAACTAAAAGTAACTTTTGTGATAATTTTGATTATTAATTTTTCTTTGGAATTCAATTTCTTGTAAAATATAAATAGTACAAATATTCTGAAGCTAGAATATTAACATTCAACAATTGATGATCCATGTTTTGAAAAGTTGGAACAGCTTTTTCGAAATTTTAATTTTTGATAGTTTTTAATGCTGAGTATTAGATTAGATTGTTTTTTAATGTAGGCGAAGGAGGTGGGGTATGTATGCTTTACCAATTACCAGTTACCACACCTGTAGGATTTGACTTCGGTGCTACTGTATACATTAGTTATTGAGAAATTTTTTACTAATCTTATAATTCATTTAAAAGTTTTTACAACTATATGAATTAGGTATAACTAAAAATGTATACAATTTAAGTAAATATAAAATTATAATTTTACAACCAGTAAATATTTTAAAACATTAAAAAAATTCATTTTTATTGTTTTCAAAATGTTTTTTTTTAGATTCCCAAATGAATGAATTGAAAACAATTAATTATGAAGGAGTTATGGATAGGCAACTTTGGATATCTTTTCGCGGTAACTGCGTAGAAAGTAAGATATGAATATTAGTGCAAGACGCAACTAAATGTTTTCGAATTTGATACACAATGTCACCATGTCAACATGTATGATGTAAGTATGTAAATATGACATGTCAATATTACTTTACATCGCGGCTATTGCTATAATTGTTCTATGTGGCATACTGGCATCTGCAATTTGAAAAAAGATTAGTAATTACTAATTAGTATATTATATCAAAAACAGATTAGATATAAAGAATTAGAATTTTAATTTTGTGTATTTTATAGTATATTTTATTTTATCTAAAAATACTTTCAGGCTTCAGCGGTATTATAGTAACTTTTGCCCAAAGTTAATCGATTTGAAATTGTTCATAGACTGTACTTTGAGCTTGTCATAATTAAAATTTTTTTGAAATTATGTAAAGAATAGTTAAATTACCATTTTATAGTTAGTATGAATTAAGATTAATAGTGTTCATTTTTAAACGATTGGCTGGCATCATAATATCTTATAATTTTTAAAATAATCTGCACAAGACAATAAAACTTTCAATAGGTAGATATTTATTTTATATCATAAATAAGGTTAGGACATTTTAAAATATTTTAGGTTGACTAAGACTTGTAATTTTTACTTTCAAGTTACTTATATAAATTATAAATTATTTAAATTTTACATGTTTGGTAGCCCGTAACCCTGCAGAACTTGATTTGTCAAACAAAAAATAGTTTTTTTTTTTAATTTGAAATATGTCGGTACTCTAGTATCTCATTAAAAACTATTATCACGTTTAGTAGTAAATATTAGAATTTGTTGATATAGACTTTCCGATCTTTAACAATAAATTATTATATTTTTATTATTATGGATTATTTTTATTGTTTATAGTCTCTAATCACGCTCTTTCTTTCTCACTCTCTTACTCTCTCCCGCACTTGCCCACTCTTCGGTTGTCATGGCTTTGGCGGAACGGCATTAAAAATGTTTGGCGCTCAAAAATCTATATATTAAGAGCTCTTTACAATAAACCACAGGAGGTGACGCCACTACAATAGCTTTTTACTACACAGTTTATAGATTTTAGAGTATAGACATAGAAGAAACAATACCAGAAAAATAAGATAAAAATGGTTTAGTAAATATAGTATTATAATATAATAACATAATCATACATTTAATGAAGCATTAAATAGCATTTTCATACGTGGATGTTATGTCAATCAATAAACTTACCATACCTACATCTTTCTAGAAATAATAACTAATTTAAATTAAAAATAGTTCATAAAATGTTTATATTAACTTTACTTAACTATAATTATACATAGCTACGTTTTCTGAAGCCAATCTGATAATATATGTGTTACATATTACTTACAGAGCTTTGTGTTTGGATATGATAAATCTGCTTTTGCGTTGTATATGCTTTAGTAAACATTGATAATAAATAAAAACCTGTTTTTAAAATTAAAATTCGTCTAGGAAACCAAAGTCATAAAATGTCGTTGGGCCGATTGGGTCTAAATAACACCGTTTTGTATACTATGATTGCGGTCCTCAATGGTTATATTTTAGAGAAATTGAATATGTTTAAAATGTACATTATTTTGTAGAGAACACATAACAGTAGAGAAATATGAAATGTTAGGAATAATAATTCAGATTAATATTCAGCATAAATAAAACTGCAGTAATAATATAATCACGCTTGACGCTTCTGTTATATGCACAAAACCATTTTCATTGCAGCTTGGTGTTATTTATAGTTGTAATAATATTGTATATTATACATGTTGGCCATAGTGTCTATAAATTACTATAGCGGTTCCCAAGGCAATTTGCTTGGTATTAAGGATAGGAAATGATAAACGTTTGTTGAAAACATGAGCCCATTTCGTTTTATTAATGGTAATGAATGCATAATGATTGACACAGTCAAGAGCTGTAATTATATTTTAGTATTTTACTATTACCTATATCAGTTGTTGTCATTATCCTCAACTATTAATAAAATAGATTTTTATAAATTATTTACTATGAATTGTATTAGGTACAATATGAAATGTAAATATAGTTATTTATATTTCATAATATAGATCGGTAAAATTAAAATATACTTAGGTATCTAGCTCAACTAGTTGATATATTTTAATTTAATAAGGTATTGCAATTTAACTGTCTTAATAGCATGATAGTAGAATTTATTTTTTATTAGTTATTTTTCACGAATAAAAATAATATTTAGTTGTGTTTATAGATGCCTTAAAATATGTAATTTGAATTACAAACATGTACATAAAATGCCTATACTATACTCCGTAAACATGGCTTATCCATAATACACACATAATATATTATTATAAATTATAATATCATCCTAAGACATAAGCCAATAATCTATGTTGTTGTGGCTTCTAATGTAATAATAAGAATGAAAAAAAATGTATAATTTTGTTTAATTTCTAGTAATCTAGTATTATTTTACAGAGATACATTTATGGGTGAATCCCTTGGTTAAGCTTTCATATCATTCCTATTATCCCTTAAAAATAATAAAAGCAACTAATTGGATACAAAAACTTTGCATAAACTTACAAACACTCAACATGTAATACATACATATTAAATCGTCAGGTTTCTCCATTAGAAAATAATTGCCTAATTTAAGAATTTTAGCAAAACAAGTTGATTTTTATAATGTTTTTTTAGAACATATTTTCTAAAATCTGGTTAATTTAGTTATAAAAGTGCTTTTGTTTTAATAATATAAAAAAATATCAAATTGTAAGTCCAAAATAATTAATGTAACTTTTTATCTACAGCTATCAACTATTATTATTTATTCTGATTTGAAAATATTTGGAACAAAATTGAGGAAAAAGTAGTTAGTTTGAGGACCAGTAGTATATAGTCGGCACTCCAAAATTTACTTTTTGGCACTACATTTATTTAAACATTAACCAACTACGCAAATACACAATAATTTTTTATCTTTAAATTCATTGTATTGGAAAATGTGAAATGTCTTTAGAATAATAACCTCGATAAGTTGTCTAAGTTCCTATTCATGCATAGATTTAGCCATACACATTAGAGTAACTCCAATGTTCATGGATTTAGCAAATGTTTATTATCGATTTTTTTTTCCGGTAATGTGAATAATCTGACATTATATTATAAAGCCATGAAGGCATAGGTAATAGTAACAATGCACTTATATAATATATATACACTAAATTTGTAATATTATAATTCTATTTTAATATAAAACCAGATTCAAAGCAACGTCATATGTCGTGTAATTTTAATAGTTGAGGTCGGCCTAAATCTGGATATTTTCTGGTAAATTATGGATAATAAATGAAACCGCACGATTACAACTATGGACAATCAGAATATGATAAAAGGCACACCACATTACAAACGACTTATACAGTGAACCTTTATGCTTAATACTCTATAGAAGTGATTTAATAAAAAAAGTAACATATTTATAACATAATAAAATATAATATGTACTAACATATTATTTTAACTCTACAAATACTGAGAGATGGAAGAAGCCTTTTACATAATATTTATTTAACTTAATTAACCAAATTTATGAAATATCGTGCACTTGGATGTAATTTATAAGCATCCATGGTGCATAATAAAATGTTTCTGTTTAAAATATTTTGTAAATTGTTTTAAAATTATCATAACAATTTATTGCAACAACGAAATGCATTACTACTTTTAGCTCGAATCACTCGGGTCTTGGAACATCAAAAACATAATACCATTGATTATAAATATTAATGCTAATACTAATTATACATATACAGTGCATATTAAACACTCGTGCTATATAAATGTATAATAATATATCTCAGTGGATGGTATCATTAGACGATGTGGTATAATATGATATAGATACCTATTTATTATACTGCAGTTATACAAAAGCGACCAGAATGAGACGACCGTGGTACGAACTTGCTGGTGGTCGCCTCTAGTTGGTCATTGAACGCTGACGCCGACTTCGAGCTAGTCGGCGACTCACTATAATTTCACAAATTATTCGTAGCAATTTAGAGAGGATTTGGGGTGTCTTAGCCCCTCTAAAAATTTTTAATTTAATTGAAGCATTAAATAATAAATTCATCATTAGTTATCAGCTAATCTACATAAGTCAGTAAAGTTGTTTGAAGAAATTATTTTCTAAAGTTTAAACAACGTTTCATTTTCCATAGTAGATATCAGATTCACCTTGGAACATAATATCGTCGTGTCCGACCGTCCGTTAGTTACCAGTAAATATGTACTAAATAATTAAGATATTGTTGTGGTTTTAATATTTAATGATTTAAGATAAATTATATTTACTGTTCGCGGTTACGATTGTTTGTATAGACCTATTTATTAAGATTTTATAATGGTTCTATTCAAAGTAAATTCATACTATAACCATTAGCCAATATTAAACAAAATAAAGGTTAACAATTTCTTTTTTAACTGTACAATGTACATAATATAAGAAATTACCTATAGCTTAATGGATTGTATTAAAATATGTTTAAGCACCTAACTTGTTTAATGCCATGGCAATTTTAAAATTTAAAATTAACATTCAAGAATAATTAATAATTAATATATTTATTCTCGAGACAAAAGTTTTTAAATCGTATTGCTGTAAAGGGCAGCTATAAAGTTTTCAAAATATTTATTATTCGTTTCTGTGTCACAGTATTATATTATTTCTGTTTTATTGTTACAATGAACACTATATACGAATAATTCATTATATTCTAAAAGTTATAAAGCCCTTCCCAGTCCCCTTATATATGATAATATATTATTTTAGTGTATATTAGATATCTATGGCCATGTCGAATATCGCTGAATTTGTCATCCTCCGAATCGACCGCGATGTACCGAGTTTTTGACGAGCTAAGAAATGAATTGACCTTCAAAATCGTGTTGGCAATCCTAGGTTATTTCCAGGCGATACAGTTCAATGACGAGCATCACAATTCAGACTGCTTCTGAGGGTGATGCATTTGATTTCGGGTTACCATTTGCAGACTCAATGCAAACGGTTTCGGAGGAGCCGTTAATTGGCCCGCATGTTTAATTTTAGGCCAACATTCTCCTCAGACGGGTACGTTTTCCCTGACGCGACCTACGTCCAGACCGGTAGTGACGCTAGACGACGCGTCCAGACGCTACTGCAGCTATACATTATTTATTATTATAAATTATAATAATATAATGTATTATTAGGCACCAATATTATCAATGTCAATTTTATTACTACTATTATACAGATAGTCCCTATACAATGTATTTGTCGGGTTTTACAACAAAATAATATCATTGTTCAATTATTTTTATTTGGACGTTTATTGGTCGTTCACCAGTAGCGAGGCGTGAGGTTTTTGAGTTGGGGAGACACTGAAATAAAAAATGGCACTAAAATGCCTAGACCCCCCCACTTTTATTTTATCTATATGGTAAGAAATAAATGTTCAAAAACTAAAAACGAACTGAAATATTATATTAAAAAAAAATTAAAAACGTTACAACTTCCTTAAAATGAAAATTTAATATAATAACCAATCCAAATGTACACATTTTTTTTCATATGAGTATTATAGTTAATAATTAAATCGTTGAAAATGGCATTAATTAAATCATCAGCCCATGAGGACAAATTACAATATAAACAATAAATATTAAGAAACACGTACGACGTACCTATCACGATAGCGTGACAATGCGACGCGCGACGGCGACTTCGATAATAACTAATAAGTATTGAGGACTGAGGTAATTACGAACGGCGAGACGTGTCTCATAGCGTACATAGTAAATCACACTCACATTAGCATTCCCCCTGTACCCACGCGCCCATATTTGCGAAACGTTACGTCGTAACGTCTATTAGATTTATATATAATGCCACATTTTTTGATATTTTAAAGGAGAAGATTAATTGTGTTGAAGATAAATCGTTATACCCATAGTTCCAGTGGCGTATTTTGGGTGGTCCAGAGGCCTGGTAACTCTCCTTGGTATGTGTAGTATACAAGCAAGGCAGGCCAATGCTATATATATATATATGGTATTTAATCTAGTGATTTCCCACCTTAGGAGATTTCTGGCTAAGGCACTGCATAGTTTTTGTCAAGTATAAAAAAATACAAAAAATTCTTATCTATATTTTTATCTAAATGTCCTACCAATATTCTATAATCTTGATCTAGATAAATTTCCTATCAATAGGCTATAATCTTTATCTAGATAATATTTTAGTTATCTATTCCCAACAGTGGCGTAATTATGAATTTGGTTTGGGGGGGGAAGGATATACGTTTTTAGCAAACATGAATGGTCATTATCAGGGCTCGGAAATTGTAACACCAAATATTACTTTTTAGCTCCTAAATATGCACTTAAAAACCCCGAAATATGCACTATAAATAGCACGAAAAATCAGAAAATATGAATTTAACTTGAAAAAATTAAAATTTATTAGAGAAAAATTAGAAAAAATTAAATATAATTTTACAATTTTATAAAATTGTTGGGCTCATAGACGTCAGGGACTGTCTGGACTAGTTGAATTATAAACTGTTAGCAAAAATATTAAATTAGGTACTTAAATATATTTGTTAAAGTGTACTTATAAGGTCTATTTATTTCCTAACCAAGTTAACCATTATTTTCAACATAATGTGATAGTTTCCTATAATATGTATTTTTTTAAATTTAATTTAATACATATATATGAATACTGGGCCCCACGGAGATGACTCGTATAATATATATATTGTATATATTATGTATATTATGAAAATATACCCTAAAATAGTGCTAAAAACCCTAAATTAGCAAAATAGCAATGAAAACCGTAAATATGCAAAAAATAGTAAAATTTCCTGTATGACATCAGAGCAGTGTGATACATATTTGTATCTTACTTTGGATGTTCTAGAATGAACAAAGAAAAATATGCATTTGCTGTAACTTCCGAGCCTTGGTCATTATCAATACTTTGATCAAAATGTTAGCAGTAAAAAAGAAGTTTTGGGGGGAGTCTAACCCCTTAATCCCCTCCTAATACGCCCTTGATTCCCAACACTAGACTCACACCTGTTTGCAGAGTATGTCGTGGCTGACACGTTCCACCAGCGGCTGCATGACCGTATAATGCCTATTATACACCCTTCACACACATTACTGGTGTCTGGTATTCGTGGCGGCCGTCAAACGACGACCCTACGGCCTTTGACCACCAGAAAAACCGACCCTGATGTTTGTCAACACTCACCACGTTACTGAACCCTTCAGACCCATGTCGGTGAACCACGTGGATGTTGGTGGAGTACTCTTGACCTTGCATTTGCTACGTACCGTAGCCGAAGCCGCACCACAATATTATTAATTACAATCTATTTATTATAAAATATACTGAATTATATTATATATTTATATTACTATTTTCTGATGTTGTATTTGATATATATAAGGGTTATAGTTGTGTAATTATATGTATATACATAATACATTTACCTATTAATTCTGAAAAGCATCTCTTCTGATAGCATCCCACGGACTTGATGAAAACTCTTACCGTGGCAAAATTGTATACTTACAACATTTTCAATTCGGTACTACTGATTCCCATTTATTATTATTTTCGCAGTAGTTCAGTATAGATTTAATTTCGATTCTAACGTTTCAGGATTTACCCTGTAAGGTACATATTATTATTTAAATACTAAAACACAACAAAATACGTTCCTATAAGAAAATCATACATTAGGTATAGGCAAGTTTTAAAAATATAAAACAGTTTTTTTCGGAATTCACTTTTACATAACTTTTGCCTTTGTTTTACACGTAATATTGTGTTTCAGACTCCACACAACCCCACTGAATTCGATAGATTTTTTTTTTGGGGGGGGAGGTAGGGAAAGTTTTTACTGGATATAGTAACTCATATACGTAGGTCGTAGGTGCTTTGCCCCACAATTCCACATTTCTATGATTGCGTCTAAACTATAAAGTGTTAAGCATAAATAATGAACATGAATATTAGTTAACATAATATAAATCAGTGAATAATGAATATTATAATATCAATAATATTATACAAAATATATTTAGAATAATGTATCTATGATTATTTCGATACCTACCTATCAATTTTCCAATCTTTTTCTATGTATAACTAAAAGGGTCTCTTTATTTTTCACATAGCCGAGAAAGTAAGTTTGCAAATTGCAACTGGCTAATTTACAACTTATAAACGTTTAAATAATTTAAGGAAAATATTTTTAATTATTGTTTTCTTTAAAACAACACAACTTATTTCATTTTCAGCAGTTCCCAATTGTTCAATACTGTTTTAGCCTTTTGGCAACTTTCCGAAAAATATTGATTTTAGACCGATACAATAAGCCCTAAAGGTAATTCAAATGAATGAATTATTTATTCGAATTTATACAAATATTTTAAGTCAAAATTGTATCAAATCATTTTTTTTTTAAATATACTTTAAAAATTGACTGATTTAAAAAGAAACTGTAAGTTAAAAACCACGCTGTATTTTGTGTATTATCTTCATCATACGTTAAATTACAATTACCCAGTGCTCTATTTATTTCAGGAAAACACATGGTTTTTTATTCAAATATACTACTGAAGATAAACCATGCTAACAGTCTCGTAGAGGGGAGATGGTATTTTGCGCCAAATTAATTACTTGTAATTTGCGCCATCAATAGGTATATTTAAGAGCGTATGTACTTTGCGCCACCTCTAAAAATTAATTTTGGTAATATGCGCCACGACGGAAAACAAAATTGAATATGTAATCTTCGCCACACTTTCAATTTTAATTGTTGGAATTTACCAGCAGATAAATTTACTGACATCTCATCGTAAATACGATAATACCAACAACGCGTGCTGGATATAATATTATTTCTGGGCTCTACTAATAATAAGTAGAGAAGAGATCGATTACTTATAATCTAATAAAAACTATCAACTGTCAAAATATCGAACAATATTGAACAGCACGCAGTACATACAAGCCTGGGCATAAACGATTTAAAAAGTTAAAGTTAAGTTAATTTTAACTTTTTAACTTAACGTTTTTAAATTTAATCACAAATGTACAATTATTAAGAACGTAATATTATTAAATATTTTCTCCATGAATAAGTTATTTTTTAATTAAAATCAATTAAGTTATGCTCATATATTGGCTATTTCTTGTGTTCAATAATATTTATGAATTTTATTATTTTAAACCATATTAATCGGTATTTATAAAAAAAAAAAAAAAAATAGTAATAACTTAATTCAAGTTAATATAAGTTAATTGAAAATGTTCATATAACTTTTAACTTAACTCGGTTAAAAAAAAATATTAGGTTAACTATTAACTTTAAACTTTTTAAAATGTTTTCTATCAACTTAACTTAATTCAGTTAAAAATTATCATTAACTTGCCCAGACTTGAGTATCTATATCATGATATTTACAGTAGACCGATATTAATCGCAAAAATATTAAAAATTATTTATTTAGTATACATAGAGTACGCATGCTTATATACATTTATTTATAATTATTATAATATTACTGGTTTTCTATTAAAATGAACTTGATTATTTAGTTATTTTAAAGTGGCGAAAATTACAATTCTAACAAGGGGAACAATGGTGCAAATTACAATTTTTGAAGGTAAACGATGGCACAGATTACTTAATGCCCTTTTATTAAGTTTTGTGTGGCGCAAACTACAACCTTAAAAAGTGGTGCAAATTACCAAAATTAATTTTTAGATGTGGCGCAAATTACATAAATATTTTTTGGAAGGGGTTGTTTTTGGCGCAAATTACATACGCCCTCCTAGAGTTTTTAACAATAGAGTCATTATTATTTATAACATCTTTATTCTAAAATACAACTTTCCTTTTTTATTAATCTTTATAAATAAAATGTATTGATCCATAAAATGGGTTTTCTATGATATTATGCAAATACATAATATATCAAACGAAACCATTTAATTGAATTGCATATCAGTAAATAACTGAGGAAATATTTGTTAATTAGAGAAGTTAATTTATATTATTACCTACACATATAGAAAAAATTATTTTTGGAATAGTTAGATATTATATAATATTTTAATATGCAATTATTTATGTATTATAATATAATTTATTATGATTGCATGAGTAGGTACCTACTAAATAAGGATTCTTATATAATTTCTCCACAACACAATGAATTCATGATTTCTTACCAATTGATGCATACTCCATTAGTTTTAAATTTTTTTGTTAGTTGTTTTTTTTTATACTATTAATCTAAGACAATATTTTTCACCTTTCACTCTGTATATATTATGAAAATGGTTCCTTCACGAGAAGAAACATAGTGTACCTGTTGTAAAGTTAAAATGTATACCTAATCATAATAAATATAATTCACAAACGCATGGAATTATGAATGTAACACAGGCAAGTAGCTACGGGAGGGGGGCAGGGTGTGCCTGGCTCACCCTAATATGCATCCGGCCTTGGGCCTGCCCAACCAAACTATTCAGAGGGGCCCAATATTATATATAGCTTTTAAATTTTACCAAATTTTTATTTTTGGCTAAATATGACACAAATGCCAAATATAACCAAATATATCGAGTTTTAATTAGAATCGAATATAAGTAATGTAACTTGTAACTAAATTTAATCCGTGTCTCGTCTGTTTCTGGAATAAAATATGTACGCATTATGTTGTACTATTAAATTCTGTTGCTACCAATTATTTTATTAAACAATTTAATTAATGAAAAAAGTGATAGAGCAGCTGAGTGAAAAGGATTACTTAATTTGATAGATTTCGACTTCATATTTAATTATATATTAGGATTATTTAAAAATACAAGTGACTATTTACAGAATGTAAATGCACAAATGGCTGAAAGTTTAAAGTTAATTTCATCAATAAAAACTGTTTTTCAAAGTATGAGAGATGATAACTCAGAAATTAATATCAGTTTCAATGAACTTTATCTCGAAGCTACTAATATTAGTAAAGAAAACAATATAACAATACCTATTCAAAAATCAAACAAGAACAATATAGAACAAAAAAAATCCCAGTAAAGTTGGGCAGTTTATTTTTACAGAAGAAAATTCTTTAGAAAAACAGAAATGCATTTCAAAGTCTGATTTGAATATATGAGTTCGGACCTAGATGAATTTGTTAATAGATTTTCTATAAAACATAAAAATAGAAAAATACTTTTATATTAGTACTTAAATTATATTTATTGTATTTCATTTAAAAATGGTGTCTATATCTATATTACATTTTTGGATTTTATTATCATTATAATTATTAAAAACATTATTTGTATTTGATTTTTATTTATGTATTTAAACGTATTTTTTTTACACTTATTAGTTATTGTCAAAATGATAAAATATGGTATTATTAGGTTATATACTTATATATTTGTAGAAATGATATGCTGATAACTACCTTTTTATAATATAAAAATGTCGGGAAGGAGGGGGCCTATCTAACATTGGCCCACCTATACTGAATATTTTCTGACTACGTGCCTGATGTAACAATATCTAACCTTTAGTCGATACTCGAGATAATATTCCATTTATTGCTTGTACCTAAATAGACAGATAACACTCTTTAATCACAATAATGTACTGATTCAAAAATTCAGTAATTCGAACATATTCGTCGAAAAACGTCTTCGAATAAGGACCGTTAAAATATACAGGTTAAACAAAATCACAAAACCAAGTAAAAACCAAAAACAATTTCAAAGTTTAAAAAAACCGTCACACCCTCACGAAACACTTTAACGATTACAACATTTCGTGCTGAGGTGTAATACGCAATGTTTTAACTATTTTCGCAACAAAATCGGTATAGGTACAATGCGATGGGTTACGAAACAATGCGCCGCCACGGCCTTAACCATCTCTGTACTGTGTGCGGTCACACCCTCGTTGACGGCCGTCAACGTGCTGGCCATCGAACCGTTGCCGGCTCGGAGCCATTGGACTTTTATGCGGGCGGTGCTCATGGCAATGGCCACCGGTGGCCGTGGCCATAACGTGACGGCGTACACACCATTCGCGTCGTCGTCAGTGGTCACTGCTGGCGTCTGTAACGGCGGCCCGAGCGGTTGCGGGTACGTGGAAATACCTTTGCGGCTTGACGTTCCGGACAAGGTCGCGCTGGATGTGCGGACGGCCGTCGCCGATTTCGCAGACCAGTGGAGGTTTGTGGGCATCGCCGTGAACAAGAGTCTGACGGCGTGTGGCCGGCTGGACCGGATGGCAGCCGCCGGCCACTTTTCTGGCGTGCAGTACGACGTGGTCGTCGTCGAGCTCGTGTCGTCCGAGTGCTCGTCCCGCTTGTCCGGCGTCCTGGGCGAAGTGCCCCTCGTGTACGTTTTCCCGTCACCTATAGCTTCGTGGGTGGAGGCAAAAGCGCTGGGCACCAGCCCTGGCCCGTCGTATGCCAGCCGGCTGTTCGCTCGGTACGCGACGCCCGACACGTTAGGCAGGCGGCTGGAGAACGCGTACGGCTGGACCGTGATGGCAGCGTTACAATGGTTTCACGAGCGAGGTGACGACCAGGCCGGTTACCGTAAGCCCTCCGTCACGTTCGTCAACACGGATCGGACTGTGGAAAAATCCGTGCCCGTCGTTCAGAACATGATAGGCGTCGGCGGTGTACACCTGCCGCCGCCCGAGCCAATACCGTCGGTAAGTAACTTTTAGACGTCGAGTCTTTTTACCCACAGAAACAACAGAAACGACCCTTTTTGTTTTTGATTGATGTTTGAGGTTACTAAGGTCTAGATAATAGTTTACGTTTGAATTAAAAATACATTTTTTATATTTTTAATACTTATTTTAAACTGCCAACCAAATCAATGTGACGCAATTAGAATATTAACTAATTTTATTTAGATTTATTAACTTATATTATCATATAACAACAGTATATAGTATTAAAAACAGAATAATTAGGTACAGCTGAACTTTAGCAGACAGTAACTATAATAACTATACAACAGTGGAAATTAATAGATTAGAAATGGGTAGGTACGGAGAATAGCCTGCAAAATGATGGTACGAGCTTCTATAGGTTCGTACAAATGTACAATGGTACATGCCA
>WHPZ01589429.1:2343-14420 GCA_016617965.1 Macrosiphum rosae | reverse complement strand
GATCAGAATAAATATATATTTATACGAATAATTCAGCCAAAAATGTAGGTATATGAAAAACAAATATTTTGCTTTAAAGTGTAACTTAATTTAAAAATTAATTACATAAAAAATTATTCATTTTATTATTAGACTAAATGTATTGATTTAAAAGTTCAAACTATAAATTAAATGCCACTTATTTTAATGATTTTTTGTGTTCCAATATTTTTAATATTATTTTAATAAAAAGCAAACCGGGAATGTTGCATACAATTGAGTAAAAACTGATAAAACCCTCGATAGCCCAAAAAAATTAAAAATAACCAAAATAAGTTGTGTTATTATTTTAGATGATTTATTATACTTATTTAATAATTTGGTAAAATATTAAGTACAACATTCAACTTTTGGAAAAGTTTTCTACTTAAAATAGGACATGCAGCTATACACTTAATTTCTAATTAAGAGGACGCTACATGTATTGGTTGTCTCCGTCAAATAACATACAACATGGCAAATTTTCATTCTCTTGTTTCAATAGTGTGCTGTTAGTTTTAATATTAGAGTGAATTTACCTAGCATCAAACTTTTAGGTAAGAACTTAAATGTACTTAAGTGTCGGTGATTTTTTTGATATTTTAATTTTAATTTTTAAAAACTATTTTTAAGCAAGATAAGGTATGTGAAATATCCTAATTAAAAATGATAATATTTCACTTAAACATTAAAATATCAAATTAAAGCATTCTAACTCTAATATCAAAACTAACAGCTCACTATTGTAACTAGTGAACAAAAATAAAAAATTTGCCATTTTGTACGTGTGTAAGATCTAGACAATAAATACATAGGTAGCGTCCTCTTAAGTACCTGAGTTTCATAAAATAATTTAGGTACTTACTGACAAAACAAATTGAGTAACCCAAAATAAAGTTCTGTACTAACAGGCCATGAAATCTTACGGCATTCCAACCGAAAACCAGCTAACCATTTAATAAATGACAGTTCCATCAATGTGTCCTGACAATCCACATACTTAGGAAATCTGTCCCAAGTTGTTGGTGTATTTTTAGTATTTTCATCGACATCTGAATCAACTACAATAATAATAATAATAAGTTAATAATACATATAATTAATATTATTATTAGTGTTTGAAGTATAATATATTTCATGTGAAATAATATGGTGAATTATTTCACAAAAACATGAAACATTGAAATTTTTTTAATACAAATATTAATGATGGTCATTTTATTATTAATTATATATTCCAAGAGTACTAGGCATAATCCGAGGCATAATCATTGATATTAGAGGAATATGATTGCTGCAGTTGACATATTACTAATAGTATATATGTATAATATAGTATATTTGAAATTCTAGTTATTATATCTGTACATTATTCTTGTAGTATACAGTTATATAGTTATTAATGCTATTATTTATATACTTTTCTTAATTAATGTACTTATAAATAAACAAAAATAATACAAGGAACTTAAATCATAATATTATTTTGTATTCATTTGTATACATATTATTCATTGTTACAGGTATAAGATATTTGTACATTTTATTATTGTATATTAATCATTCAAATACTTAATAATAATAACAAGTAGGTATGAAACGAAAAAAAACCATCACATTACACTGAAAGACGACGTCAACACGCATTCGGCCGACGTAACTGCAGGACCAAAAACATAAGTGACCAAAAGATTAGGTATAAATATATTATAAAATTATGAATTTCATTTATGACAATTGTATGTAAATATAAAACTTATTTAAAGAAAAAAAACAAAATTTATTAAAATACTGAAATATTACACAATTTTAAATTTCATAAAATTTTCAAACACTATATTATATTAAACTACAATAATTATTGTGGCTTGGTGTGGAGCAGTGCGTACACTCAACTGCGGAAGCGCACTGAGTGTATGTAACGACTGGCGTTGCTAGTTCCCGGATGGGTCACCACCTGGGATTTTTAGCAACAAATTCTTGAACATACAAAAACGTATTTCAACCGTTCCTCCCCCTACTAACAACCTACAAATAAACAAAAAACCAACAGCTAAAGGCCTAAGTTGCCGGGATTAAGCTCAATAAAAAAATAAAAAACTACAATATACACTTGTAAATAGGTAGTTAAATAATTGGTATTGTAGTATTAGATAGATCATAGGTAAAACAGTTAAGAGACAATAAATCATAATTTTACAAAAACAAAATGTTAAATAATTATCATAAACTGCAAAACATTTTTTTTATACATAGATTTACTAAATAGGTGCATAGGTAAGTATTTACTTATATAAAATAACATGTTTGTGCAATGTAAAAAGAAATGGTTTAAATTACCTAGGTATAGGTAAAATAATACATTTTTCGGAGTTTTTTTTTCAATAACACATTTTAAGTTGATCAATTTTTTTTAATTTCTAGATACTGTATTACTTAAATGTTTTGAATGTAAAAACTTGTTTATTTTATAAAATGACAAAACTAATTATTAGTTATTAAGTTATATCTCAGAAAAATTATGCGTTTATAGTTTATACATAACCAAAATCATTCACAGAAACAGATTAATTTTAGCTTACTCTAATAATCAATAAATTTCTTAGATGTCAAATATTTAAGTTCATAATCGTTATTAGTTTCTAACTAATTTTAAAATAGCAAGTTAAAATTTGATTACAAAAATAATTGGTAATCACTTTATAAAATGGTAATTTCATTGTAGAACTCTAGAATTACAAAGTTAAAAAAAAAAAAAGAAATAATAACTAAGCCACAATATCTTTTATTGATAACATAATTTATTTTTTTAAATATAGATCAGAAAACTCTTAACAATAATATAATATCTATAAATTGCACTTATTATACGAGGTAAAATAATACTAGATTAATGCCTAATTATTCGTAAATATAAAACAGTGGCAGTCTTTCAACTGGTTCTATAATTGGACCTCAAATCCAACATTAATAATCTGAGGAACTTAACCCTTTCAGCTCTACACTATTTATATACTGCAACCTGTGTGTGATACGTAAAATAAAACTTCAATTGTTTTTTTTTTTTTTTTTTTACTATATTTTTTTAAGATTTTAATTTTGAGATCTATATGATCTAGTTATTTAAGTTTAAAATAATGCAATCCATTATTTCGAGAACTTTAAGGTAACTGGAGAGTGAGAATATAATAAAATTCAAGAACGTAATAGTAAATCTGGAGTAATGAAATTTGACTAAAAAATGTTCAATACTTTATGTCACAATAACTTATAACTACTGAATGTACAAAGAAAAAGTCATGGAAAAATTAGACATTTAGGTTTTGTTGTGAACAATAGCATACATTCTAACACTATACAATTATTTAAGTACCTAATACATTTTATGTAGGTAAATTTTAAATTTTAAATTACTTTTATTGTTTATTAATATTAGGTAATTTTTATGAACTAATAAATATTTGTTTTTCATTTATTGTCTAAATATGTAATAAATTTATAATACTTTTCTTATATTATATGTTATAAAGATGTGTTTATAATAATTTATTTGTTATATTAGTAAATTGTCAGTCGAAAAATTATTTGGAATTTATTTTTTTGTGAAATGATTTTTTAGGGAAAATTATATTTTGGATATGTCTGGGGTACCATTTAATTGAAATCTAATAAATTAATTGTAAATAACCTAGTAAAATTTAATTTAAAATTACAGTGCCATAGCTGCCGATGTATATTTTCAATCAATAAAAAACAAAGAACAAACAGAAATCTAGCATCTAGCAAAATAGGTTACACAAATTATACATAATTGAATGTAGTTTAACTGCAAAAAAAATATTCAAAAACTGAAAAATTTTGTTTAGAAGTTCCTTCTCAAAGCCTTAAGAATTAGGTCCCTGCAACAAGAATTTTGTAAGAAGTTCAATTTAAAAAATAATGTAGGTACTAGGTTGTAATTTTTAATGAAAGAAAGATTGTTCAAAAAATATTTGAAATTTTACCTTATAAAAATGTGTTCTAAATTGTTTATAAATCATAATATATATATACATAACAATATAAGATTATAAATGACAAATTTAAAAATTCTAGTTTAAATCAATTGACCATTGTTAAAATCTACTTTAATTCATTATGAAATTGGTATTGGTTAATAACTCTATATAACACAAATTTATTCAATTCGTTATTTAATATTCGGTGAATGTTGTTCAAAACTTATCTTAACTTTTTCATTGCCCGGAAATAAATTCTGATTGTTCAACTCCTTTTGGGTGTAACACACTGTGGAAGCTATGTCTTTTTAAGTGTAGGTAAATGATATTATATTATAATATATAGCCATCTCAACCGGCAGTGTCAGTGAGATTTGCAGCAGTAAATTATCAGGTAGGCAAACACATAAAATACATAGTTTGACGAAATACAAAAAAAATCACGAAAATGTGCAAATTATTTTGAGTTAGAAATTCATAAAAAATTTTATTTTTTAATCTAATATTTGAAAATTTAACATAATATTCCTCATACAAACGTCCACCTACATCCAAAAAAAAAGAAAATCTCTAACGGAAAGTCAAATTCAATTATTATGAGCGTTTGAAATTTCAAATTTTTACAACATTTATCAAACCTAAAATTTAAAAATTATTTTTTTGTTAAAAATGTATAAAATGTACAATTTTTATAGCTAAGGATTAAAAATGTAAAACAAGGTTCCACGTAAGTACCTATCTTGGTTATTCTGTAACTAAAAACCTAAGAAATATAAAAACACAGTTTTATTTTATAGTTATTTTATGTTAAAATTTGGACAAATTTATGTATCAAATAAAAAAGATTAACAATTTTAGTAATTTTTTTTGTAAATTTTACAATATTAATTCAACTTATCGGCTACCGTATTAATAATAGGTAATACACTCGGTAATACAGTAGTCACTTGATAATTAAAAATTCAGGGGACCAAGTTAAAAATTTAATTTAGTGATGTTTTCAATTTACTGTTTGGAAAAGACACGTTTAAACAACTTATTAATTATTATGTTACCGGGGCTATCAACTATAGTTATAGTCACAAGCAATGCAAGTTGAAATATTCATACATGATATGAGTACATGTGAACCCGGGATCAGTGAGGAATATTATTTTTAATATTTTTAAGACATATAAATCAGAGCTCTATTTAGTACCATTTATAACAAATGTAGCGCGAGTACCTATACTAGAATATTTATATTGTTTGTAAATATAATTATTTCTAATGTATTAGTCAGTTAGGTATTAACTATTGAAAATGTACCATTGAAACCTTACTGATTATACCTACTTCCTATCTCTTCTATTTTAATACGTATCTACTCATGACAAAATTGTCCAAACCAAATGTAAAATTAAACTTATAATTTTAATTTAATTCGTAAAAAATAATTACTCTGGTAGTAATAAAGAATTATTATTGTTATTCAATTGACAAGCCGCTTGAGCATAATTTATGTTAGCTATATAATTAAAATTATATAGTACCAATGTGTCCATAGCATATATTATTATTACTAGGCACTAAGGACACAAACAAAAAAAAAAATGTTAAAATTTAATTCTAATACCAAACAATCATTTACAATATTCAGCTTGAAACAAAAACAATTCCTCGGATAATTCTCCGCAAGCAATATCAACAAAATAGAACAGTTGACTAAAAAGTGAAATAACCATAAACAACTAGGTACTTGAAAAGGAATCTGATGTAATAAAACATATTTACATAATTTCACAATATGTAGGAACGGTGGGACTTGCACCAGGATTGTTCTCAGTAAATACAACAAATGGAATATTTTTTTTTTAAGACACACGAATAGTAGGTATCCTACCTATAATAGGTGTAGAGTATGACAGAGTAAAAATCACAGTTTTTACAAAATAATTCCTCTACGAGGATCAAAAGGTACGAGTGCATATTACTGTATAAAGTGAGATAGGTAATGAGCAATGACAAATAGAACATTAAGGCGTCGTACGATGGAATGTTTAAGCACAAGTGTACAACATGAACGAGTTATAAAACTATGCTTGTGCAGCACCATCAGCAGACGTAGAGCAGATGTATCACACTGAGACACAACGTAGACGGCTGAACGGCTCAGAGTCTGGCACGATATTATGTTGACGACAAACCATTGACTAACCGGGAGTAAAGGTGATAGATATCATGTTTACACACGGACGGAGCATGGCGTATAAAAAAAAAAACACTCACCTGTTATGTCTATGATTTCCACGGGCTCGGTGGTGCCAATGGACATTGACGACGCTGTCGATTTCTCCCCGTGCTGCGGTTGAACAGCCGTCGCGTCTTCAGTGACTTGCGCAACACCACTCTTACTAGACGCCATCGGTGGACCTTCACAGCACTGGTTCGCTGTGCAAGACTCCCTGACACTTGGTGCTCGGCCACAGCTTGTGGACAGTGGTCGACGTCTCGCAGATGAAGAATATCGTGTGACCGTCCGTCCGTCCGTCCGACTGATTAACTGGCAGGCGGTAGCGTCCGTGAGCACAACCTTATCAGTACTGCTGTAAGCTGTAAGTCTCCGTCACTCCGGGGTCGCTTGTGAAGAAATGGCCGACGAATTGTGGCTGCTTATACACTGCGGCGTCGATGGCGGCGACTAACAATACCTACTATTGTTTCGTCGCGCGGCGGCGGCGGCGGCTACGGATTCGCTCGATCACCGATCAAACACGCCAAACACTTTCCGTCTCACCGACAATACAAACGAGAACGTGATAAACGACTGGTAAAGTTACAATTATTATCGTGTTATCTTACGCCGCACCTAGCTGATACTCGTGAGCCCTCGTATAGACAAGGCGCGTAGTCAAAGCGTACACCGCACAGACAAACATGCAGCGGCGCGCACTGACTGACTGACTACTGAGTACTGACCCGTCGCCCGTCGCCCGTCGGCGTGTGCATGTAGGTCAATATCACAATCGATACCCGACTAGTTACGGCGCATGCGCCTTAGATGTTATTCCGAAAACTGGAAGGAGGCCTTCGATCGTAAACAATCGATGTAGCGGCGTATAATTTTGTTGCCGACATTAGCGACTAGCGACGAGTCTCAGAATTGAGTTATCGGTGTGCGCATGTGCGGTGCAACTCCCCGCACGATATATCCATAGGTCCATACAATACATAGATCATAACAAAAAGTATTTTGTCATGCCATAAATTACTATCGCCCAATTATTATACATTTTGGTTCGTGGTTAATTATATTATTATAATTATTTATAGTAGGCATTATACTACTATTCAAAATAATATTTTACTTAAAACATAACGTCATGGTGATTTCATGTAAGGAGGAGCGTCGCGCATGCGTAAACGTACACCTACTTCGGTGAGCGACGGTCGGCAACATTTTTTTAGTATTGAATTAAAACGCTCCGCCCACAGTAGATATAATATGGCGGAGGTTATAGACCTAATGGACAGCGCATAGAGAGAGAAATCACCAGACGGGATTGTTGAGAGAGAGAAAACAGATGTTTTCGGCCGTCAGAGTGTGCCGAGACATAATATTAAAACACAAAACGTGTTTTTTCTCTCTCCTATGCTCATAAAATGTATAATTTTATACATTTATTTTTTTATTTTGCTTACTCTCTCTCAGTTATGTCGTCTGGATTGACCAATGGCGGGGCGGTGTGAGAAGCGCTGTCCATTAGTTTACAATATAGTGCTGTTTAAGATATCTCAAACCTTGGTATATAGGTCATCTAGTACTCTAGTATATAATGGTGGCGGCCCGTGAGACCTACTGTGAGGGGTATAGATCAAATCAATGTTTAATTGTTGGTACACCGTATCTGCTCATAGAATTTGTACCATAGACGTATAATAATAAAATATGAATGATAGCTGTTTTACATATAATATGTCCGAGAGAGACGGACAACGTAATGCATTATAAGATGTATTATAATGCCTATGCCGAGTTTTAATCGCCTTGACAAAACCTCACATTATACTCTGATAATACCGTAGATCTTCGATCTATCAGATCGCGGATCTAATCAGATATGTTTGCTTCACACATCTCACTTCATTCCTAGTCTATTATAATATCATACGTCTATGGGCTGTACATGTAGATTAACATGATAACATCTATGGTTGCAGTACATCAATACTGTTCAACACCGTTCCAATATGTTTACAGACGTTACAGTAACCGCGGTGTACAGTCAGCCGTGCGGCGCCTCTCCCTTTGCGATTGTATACAAGCGCCGATCGTCGTCTGCTACCTCCGACCGCTGCAGTGCTGCACTCCCGATTCTTCCTTATTTCCGAACGAACGTCGCGACGCGTCGTCACATACAGGGTGTCCCGTGACTCGTGAGGATATACCCATTAGCCCGTAGAGAGGGGACTAGGAAACCCGGTTTAAAATTAAAATTAAAATTTTTTAACTTTTTTACCACAAAATGTAATTAAATATTAAAAAAATAAAATATAATAATATGCACCTAGTCCTTGTCTTTGAGTCTAATAAAAAAAATACAGATTTATGATAAGTTTATTATCTCCGGAGGTATATTTATAATGAGTAAATCCTCGCGGGACACCGTATACCTACATATAAGCGTGCGCACGGGGCAGTCACAGTTGGCACTTGCCTATACAACTCTGCGAACTCCCCTGCAGGCCGCACTCAATATTCAATATTATTATTATGATAGTAATTGATGGTCAAACATCAAATAGGTACTCTTTTACTATGGTAAATGTACCCAGTTAAATGAGGTTACCCCTTACAAATTAGTTTTTATAACTCGGGCGTGAATATACGAATATTATTATACACGTAATATGTGTGTGGGTTAGCGTGTTATGTACTGCAGCTGTATAAGACTACGACCCTGCCAGAAATTCTGCGCATGCTCATGACTATGTATACAATATCGATACAGTCGTCCTCAGCCGTTCGCCCCCTCTCCCTATATAATTGTATACACCCGCCGATCACCGGTCGGTCGCCATGACGTTCCCTCCGACCGACGCAGCCGCGCTTCTTTCTTTTTTTTCTCGGAAGAACGTCGTTACAATATATACATCGATTCTACAGCCACTGAAATGTAACGACGACCAAACGACGTTTTTCCTCGAGTCCCTTTCGACGTAAAGCGCCGACGCGACGACCTGTATTAACATTTTAAGCAGTCCCTGTTTTTTTAGTATATGAACCCTGACACAAAGAGTGTACCTAATCCAAAATTGAAAGTGTGCCCTACGGATTTGAGAAGTGTGTACCTACTAATAAATAAGACTATACAAATAAATAGATTATAATTTATAGGTACCTATACTTGGTAGTAGGTAGTAATGTAGTAGGTATACATAGTACACTGTATATTACACACTATGGACAACAATTCAACATTTTTGAATTTTTAAAAACGAAAAACTTTTATGATATCTACCGAAAATAAATTGTTTTTAGTGACATTTTATAAGATTGATCTTCACTTATATATTTTGAATTGTGAATATTAGACAAGCCAGGTAGTCGGTACCTATAGTCGGTATAGATACCTGGATACGGCTGCAATACGATTGCGCTCGGTCCTTATATCAGCGGTACCTTTTTAGGCGTACGATTGCACGCCATAAATCATTTTTACTTCTAAGCAACGTTGCCAAATATACAGATTATAGATTTTTTAATGAATTTTTTTCGAACTCTTTTTTGATATCTATTCGAAAATGTATATTATATTATTTTATAACCATCTTTTTTAATGAATATTTTTTTATTTATAATAATTATATTATGTTCCTTTATGAGGTAGACTGAGTGTGAATATAAAGTATCGTGTTTTATTTGGTTTTATAGATTTAACAAAATTTTAATAATAATTTGGCAGAATTTAAATTTTATTTATGTATTCGAATATTTTCTATTATTTTATTATAACAATTTTTTTTTTTTGTATCAAAATTGATGATTTTCAATCGTGTACCAAACATAGTACACGTAACACGTAGTCACCTGGGAATGTCCAATCTAAATGTAATTCGATAGTTAATTATAATTTCGTTGATTATAGGTAATATTGTTGATTAGTAATTGTAAATTATACGATTTTTGACCTCTCGTTACTTCATTACTAATAGACAATAGTTGTACTGATTAGTTGTCGTATAACTAACGTTTATAATATTATTAGAAATAAATACATTATTTAAAATTATTATTGTTTTTTTTTTTTTTTTTTTGATTTTTTTGACCTAAAAAATTGAAATTAGAAGATGTCAATGGGATGGTCGAAAATTTGTTTGTCTAGTGTTTTTTCTGTGTTAAAATCGTATCGTTAAAAATTGTACACTTAGCACCGACAAATTAGGTACGTAGCAGTTAACTTGTTAACGATATTTTTTTATAATAATAATAATTTTAAATTTTAATTATAATTTGACAACTTCCCATCCATTTTCACGCGCAATTATACGCTTTTGAATAGTCAAAAGCATGTTCTTTGTTATTCTAGCATTGCGCGCAATCGTATGCCCAAAAAGATAAAACGCGCGCAATAGTACTCTACCGCTGGATACATACCTACAGGCTTATATTTACTTTTCGTCATATTTTTTTCGAAATGCGTTATCGATGTATAAACGTACAATGTACATTGTACATTAATTATCAAGGTATATAAATATAATATGTATACAAAATAGTATAATATATTATTAACTAATTACAACGATTAAATTAGAAATAAACTCATAACTAATAATATAAGAAAACTACTGACGAATAATTAAAAATGTGTCACAACAAGAGAGGTAGGTAAGTAGGTATGTCTAGAACTTGAACCGATTAATTTCGTAACATCATACGTCAAAGCGTGCAGTATATCCTACAGTCGAAAGACAAAAGGAATTTTATAAACGCTGCTGAATTATTACGAAGATTGGGTACCTTTTATTATTTCTGTGGTACGATTTTAATTCTCTAATAAATTTATAAAAAGTTATGACTTATATTTTACTGCATAATATATCTATTTAATTTTAATTTCTTGGTCCTCTTCGTCAAAGTGTCTCAATATCATTTTAAATAAAATATTTTAGATTTTTTTGAAAAATAGAGGCTGGTTATTATAATATTCATGTTTTGTATTTTATATATTTTGTCATAACCGTAAACTTAACTGCTGAATTATATTGATTGTATAGTCTACGATTTCACCTAAAATCTGCATAAACGCATTTATTATATATTCAATCAACGAAATTTCTAAGAATTATCAATTATTGTCATAAAAATTGTGTTGCGAAAGTCTTATTTTAACTTTGGTAACCTGCAGCTGAAAGTCGTTATTACGAGAATTTTGAGACCGGTAATGTTCCGTGAAATAAAACAAACTATAGGTAGGTACTGATTAAAGTGGTATCTATAGTAATAGTTATTCTAGGTTTTTTAATATGTAATTTCGTCCAAATTTGAATTTAAAATGTCTGTAAAAAATAAATGCAGTGTTCATATATTTTTTATATTTTTTGGTTACAGTATGAACTATTTATGAGAACCTTTGTTTTAAATTTGCAATCCTTAGCTATAAAAACTGAACATTTTATAATTTATTAATTACAATGATTGATAATTTTCGAGATTTTGATAAATTTTGTCGAAATTCGATCTATAAATGCTTATAAAAAAAAAACTGTGCCTATGTATTTTTAATATTTTTTTCAACTGCTATTGTAACAATATATCAGGAGCCTTGTATTAAATTTTTACACTTTTTGGCCCAACAGATAAAAATTTATTAATATTTATAGAAAAAAAAACTAAAAAAAATTGAAAGCGGTAAATGTCCGTAAACAGCTCAAAAAGAGTCAAAATATTTTCAAAAATGTATGGTGTATATGAAATGCTAATTTAAACATTCAGTGAAATTTTCATGTATCTACAGTAATTCGTTTTTGAATTACAACAAAATAAGGAAATCGCTACATGAGAAATCAAGTGAATAT
>WHPZ01589427.1:0-11054 GCA_016617965.1 Macrosiphum rosae | reverse complement strand
ATACGCAAATTTAGCAAAATTTGGAAAATGGATAAACGCCGTATTCCCACGTATACCCTCCAGAATATCACTGATTCACTTATTATACTTAAACCAGGACTAACTTTTTAAAATAATTTTGATGGAAAAATCTTTATACTCCTCCACTGTTAACCGCCAGTTTGTTTAACATGTTTAACATGCCATTTTTTCCGTTACTGGAATACGTAAATACCACACTCGGCACACTCAATAGACACTGGTCAGAAGGCACTCAGAACTCTACGATATACGTTTATGATGTGAGGAGGAAAAAACTTACTCAATGACCGAAGTATCAAATCAGAATGTGTATATAACCAGCAAAATAACAAATAAGCAATTATTGTGATAACAAACATTTCGGGAACGGGTAAACAATGATGAAAGTACCTATTCATCAATAATTATCGTCACCAAGCCGAGATAATATTTTTAAAATAGAGTTTAACATTCTAAAAATTACTTGATTATTTTATCATTTATCGAAACAGTATTGCTTTTCTATTATAAATGTTTAGCATAAGACAAGTGTGAAGCTCACGTTATAAAAGGGCACAAAAACCTTTTTTTTAAATATTTTTAATAATATATATTTCAAAAAACGGCGATAAGATTGTCTTTAACATATTGTTTTTTATATGAATCTCACAATACAGGTATTTTTGCTGTAAAACCACTTTTTAATGATGTTTCGTTTGTTTTGCATTTACATGTTTTTACCGCTGATAATGATCGGTTAGCCTCTTAACGACTTGACATAAATTATTGAAGTTCAATTCCGATAAAAAACAATGTCGGTACCTACAACTTGGAGCTATATTCAAAACCAGCCCAGAACCGGCATGTATGGCAACCCTAATGGCCTAATCTATACACATAATAATATGCATATGCGAATCATGTTTCAAGTACCTACTCGTGTGTGTGAGTACGTGTATTATTATATGTATAATAACAAAGAAAACTTCTCTATACACAAAATATAATTTTTTATTCTACAATAAATTATTTCTTTGTTTCTATAGGCGTATGTATTCGTTAAATCTTCGCCCATCGGTATAGGTTATACATATCTATGTATATGTATATATATATTTTTTTTTTTTAATTCTCCCTCGGAAACTTAGGCCATTGGGTGGTTTTTAACTGTGTGGGAGGGTCTGTAGGTTTAAACAAGTTTACACAGTTTGGCAGATTTTTTGTAGGTATCTGCCATGCCCGGGTGGCAGAACCCACCGAACACCGTGAACACCAACACCGTTGTCCGAAGGAAAATGCTGCCCGAGGTCGAGGTTTTGAACCGGCGTCGGTGCGCGTCTCTCGGCCACTCCTTCCCCCATATCTATATATTATTATCGTATAAAATATGAATATTAAATCATACCTCTTTCTATCCGTCAGCAGAATACCAGAATTATCAGTCACTGATCACAGTGGTGTATCCACATTTTTTTTTGAAGGAGGAATTAAAAATTAAGTGTGGACAAATTTTATCTGAAAATGATTTATTAATGGAAATTTTATTATTATTTACCAATTTTCGGGGGGGGGGGTTAAAACCATCTAACCCCCTTGGATACGCCACTGGATCAGTGTATTGCCATATTGTTGTTATTATTATTTCTTGTACACTTTATAGGTAACTCGCCCAATATACAGTGTATGGTTCTACGACAAAATATCCCGGTAAAAATATCCCTGACAAAATATCTCTAAACCAAAATATCCCCGACAAAATATAATATAATAACTGTTGCGATTAGAAGTAATAATCACACTTTATCTAATTTAGTATTATTCGTTATTTTGATAATGGTATTATAGTGTGTCATTTTATATCATTACCTACAGTGCGTGTCGTGAGCATTTTACAGTCTTCAAGCAAATTATTTAACTCACACTTTTTATTTAATTAAAAAATGCTAGAGTTTATTAAAAGCCAAAAAGGCAATAAATTACTAATATTTGAAGGATATTTATTCAGTATACACCGAAAGAGTGAAGAAAAAATAATTTGGCGTTGTACGGAGTATAAAAGAAAAAAATGTTTGACAAGATGTTACACAACCACAGACGACGAATCAGGTTTGTTGATTTATGATTAAATTTTAGGACGCGGATATAATAGGTAGGTACCCAGAGGAGGGCAAAATTCTAACTTCTTTTAAATTAATGCTATTTTTATTTGAATTTTAAACATTAAAAATAATTTTTTTCATTTTACCCAGTGCTTATAGCGAAAATTGCAATCGTGTGGATTAAAGAATAGGTATTCCACAGACGCAATATTTTCCCACGAAATAAAAAAATGATCGGCTCTTGCTTTTGTACCTGTTGTTAATGTTATTTCTGCATTTGAAGAACTAATTAACTCCAATTACTACGTAGATAATGAAGAAGAATTACGAACAGTTGTTGATTATTTTGAAGACACGTGGATTGGGAGACCAACACGTGGTGGTAGGCAAAGAGCGCCTACTTTTCCAATTAAAATATGGAATATGTTTGATGCTGTAACGGAAGGCTCTCCCAGGACAAATAATGCAGTAGAAGGATGGTACAGAGCGTTTAATTCTGCACTGACAGCTAACCATGTAACAATGTGGAAGTTCATAAATATGTTAAAGCGAGAACAAGGTCTCCTGCAGGAGGCCAAAATGGAGCAGCAAACAGCTGGTGCACCTCAACAAAAAAAAAGGTGAAAGTATAAAAATTTGGACGAGCGGTTAATTGCTGTTGTAAAAGGATATGACGAAACTAATAACAATAAATATTTAAAATCAATAGCACATAACTTAGTATTATAATAAATAATAAGTATAATAATTTTTGACGGAAAACATACCATTTTAATATATTTTTAAAAATGTCTTAATTCGCTTTTTGTATTCAGTAAATGTTAATTTAAATAAATAATTAATAATGACGCGGGATATTTTGTTGGGGATATTTTTACGTGGGATATTTTGTCATGGAATATTTTGTCAGGGATATTTTGGTTTAGGGATATTTTGTCGGGGATATTTTTACCGGGATATTTTGACGTGTCACCACAGTGTATGCCTATATACAGCTCTTACAGATTTGCTGTACGTCTGTACCTAGATGGTATACCTGGAGGATTTTATGAGCGTCACGATGATCAAAACCGCACACATTTTGTTTATTGATGAAAATGAAGGGTTGATAAATCAAAACCACACACATTTAATTGATAGTTGAAAACTAAATACTTATTATTGTTAAATAAATCGAAGTAATCAATAATATTCTATTAGTATAAATTGATAAAAAATAAATATATAATAGAGATACGATAAAATTAAGTAAAGGCATAATGTTCAGATTGGTATACATTTGTATGCTTACGTAGTTACATCCAATAGTTTTCAGATATTGAGGTAGGTATTCATGTTCGACCAATGTTATTTCATTGTTTATGAATTATGAATCGATTACCATTATATAAATTTTAAATTACTATATTTCTTTATCCTTATCTACTTTACATCTACGTTACAGTATAACTTACTCTATACCGCGGTGCCTAGGTTTATTGGTGATGTATAGAGAAACGTACGTCAAGATTTGAACTTTTTTTGGAAGTGCCGTCGGAATGACAATATTTTTTAAACGTGCAACATAATAATATTATTATGTCATAGACATGTGTTGAGGTAGGTACAGTGCGAAACCTGTATAGGACGAGCAGTCCGAGATCATCAAAACTGAGAATTATAGACGGACACGTATTATTTAGAATACCTATCTTTTTGCAGGGACAAAACCTTTACTAACCTATTAAATTGTCCGTTCGAGGGAGGTGTCTGGCGACCGCTATATACTGGTGTACGCTTCATACAGGTGTCCGTTAAGAGTTTCACTGTAGAGGTACTCTCGTATTATCTACCCATAATTTTAAGTCTACTATAATAATATTATAGTCTACACACGTCATAATGTATGTGTGTCATGTAGGTACTCGTGTGTGTGTGCGCACGAATTACAATATAATATTATCATAAAACATGCGCGCGTATGACAATAATATTGTTTATCCTTAATCATTTCGTAGTTGTTATTGTAGCCGGACAGCCGGTAGGTATATAATAATATGATATCAGCACACGCAAACACGAATTGCGCTTGTTATTATTAACCACGATTAAAGATAGAATACTATGTTTAACTAAATAATATTTGCGTTATAAAAATTATTACGCGACGCATTAATTTATCGCAACAACGAGTAGGTACGTGTGCGACTCGCACAATAATTCGTTTAACCCGCGACCACCGTATTGTAATAATAATTATTATAATATTATGTTGTTGCTTATTGTTATAACTCGTCGTAATAATTATGAGACTCAAATAATACGTCATATCGTGCGCGATAAATGCGGATTTTGTTTTTTATTCGCAATCTCAATTGTCGATAACAATTGACATTTAACGATATTATATTATATTGTACAATATTGTTGTTCCATTAACCTTGTGCGTGCGGTCTATATACGTAGGAACGCGAACCGTGTTACGTTAATTAAAATAACGATCACGTTTTAATTCGTTCGGCTGTGACGGGTCGTCGAGACGTCGACGCAATTGCGGGGAAGACAATAATAATAATAATAATAATAATATAGCGTTAAGATAAAAAAAACTAAAAACAACCGACGCTCGCATTGTTTCGGCATGGCATTTTTTTTGCGCGGAACGCTGCAGCAGCGTCACTGCACAGAACCGTTGGCAAAATCCGATATGACCCAGATCGCGCGCAGCATGTAACGATACGGGCAAGTCGGAGGAACTCGAAACGGGGCGTTTTCGAGAATCGGAAGCGTCCGCGAATCGAAACGACGCAGATTTATAACAATGAATAATAGTAATATATTGCTGCGCTGCAATAATTTTTAAACGCCGTTCACGGACAGGCGAATAATAAATTGCTTGCGCGCGATACACGGAAACCGGAATCGATCCAACGACTCGGTATATGGTACTTACCGCATACCGCGTATAAGACACGATAAAATTGCCTCCGGCCTGCGTACACTTTGTATCGTTAAGTGTTCATTATATCTACAGTGTAGTAGGGGGAAAAAAAATCGCGGTAGTCGAATCCTCCGGAAAAATCACGGTGCCGTCTGGCGGCCTCCGCGCGGTTCTATAGACGTAAATAAAATATAAAAAAAGCAGATGGTATATTATTATAGCAGATGAGGTACACCTAGTCAATATACGTAAACATCATATTTTATAGTATCTATACCCGCCATAAATATACGAGTTTATATATCATATAATATATGAGTACCTATACGATACGCGCACATGGTATATAAATATAAATTATTTATTTGTTATAAATATTTATAAATACTTGATGATTTGAAGTCATTATAAATCAACATTTTTAAATTAAACCGTTTGAATTAACATTTTTACGATATTCACCGACAAATTAACGAATTCCCATTAATCGATCTTTGATATTTTGCGGTAATTCAAAAACGAAAAACCGTAGACACTTGAAATTGTCACCAAATGTTTATATTAGCATTTTCCATACGTGGTAATAAATAGTACCAATTTGTTAGCAACGGTAAAACGTTGCCGAAAGGAAATTATTTAATAGAAGTGCTTTGAGTATTTATCGTAGCAAATTAATGAAATTAATGTACCGAAATCCCGATTTATCAATTAATCTAAGCCGGTCATGAACGACGTATACCTTTAAAATAAATATAACACAATGTCGCACTTTGATTGTGAAAATAATTCTAACAGCAGTATAACGTACACTCGTCAGAAGTTGATATTAATTTGATTTGGAACAACGAAGGAGAATTAAATAAATCAAATAACAATGCATAAACAACATAGGCAGTACGAGGAGCTTTTCTACACTGTGCTCGAAAAATACCAAAACACATATTCTATTATATGGATAGCTATAACCTTTGTTAAGGACAAGCATGGAAATGTTAAACAATGGAAAGTTCTCTAGGATAATGGTTTTCAGATATACTTATGCTGTTACTAAACAATAATCAATATACCTACAAAACCTACAAATTATTATGCTCTACTCATGGAACACATAACTAAGGTCTACGGTAAGTGGTAATAGCCCACTTGTGTGTTAATCCCCTCTGGGGTGGGGGGAGGATAAAGAAGAATTCAAGAAGTGCACTTACCTTGAAGCGAAGCATTCGTATTCATAATTCGTATCCATTACTTCATCATCACTTATAATGGTCTTGATTTAATGGTTTGTCCCTCTATATGTGAATAATGATCTGTGAAATTAAAATGTACCTAATTAAATTGAACTTTTTACTAAATTGTTTATTGCAATTCAAGTACTCAAACATCATATTTGAATAATATAAATAATTTAAAAATTAATAAAATTATTAATTTCAAATTTCCAAAAACGTTTTGGCATAAAAACGATAATGAATAATAATGTTATGCTAATTGATAATAAATATTATGATATGATAACTGATAAGAAATTTGCTCATGTGCGTGCTGTCCCTAGAAGACGTATGAATAGTCAATACACCTAGGCATGAGGATAGACGTGTTAACAGTGGCCAGTGGCATCATGTCAATTTGTTTTGAATACCTACCTACACATAATATAGTAAATTATGTTTATGCAAGCCAAAAATTCTGTCTGGAATTCATCCATTTTTCTGGAAAACGAATTTAAGAAGTTGGCCAAATCACAATATTGGATTTTAAATACTCAAATGTCTACCTTTCGCAGTACAAATGACTGCGGCTAATAAAATATAAAATTAGCAGGTCACGGTAGTGTCATGACATCGGATGTGTCGAGTTTGTGTTCAACATTTTAGTATTTTTTTACCGTTATAATTTCTTGGGTATATTTTCCTCTTTGAACGACAACATACATTTTTAATACTATATCCACAAGCAGAATATTTTAGCAAATATTTAAATACAGGTACCTACAAAAGAATTGAATTTCGAACAAGTACCTAGTTAATTAGTAATAAACTTATAAATATTAAATTTTAGATAAGCCTTGTATAGTGAAACAACCTTCAGCGGAGTATCCAGCTAAACTTTCAATACTTATAAAGTTATAACTTTTCACATATTAATATTCCCTGCTTCTGGGTATGAAATAAAAAATGCATGCCGTCATTAAAAACACGAAAAACTTAAAACATGATAAAGATAACAAATTTAATTATTTTCAAAAATGTTTTTTGACGACTGAAAATTATCTAAAAGAAATATTTACAAAAACGTTAAAATATTTTGAAAAAATAAGTGTTTACCTTTAAAATAATCATCCAGTCTAAGGTCTAACTATAAATATGACTCATCCTAAATGTAATAAATATGAAAGGGACCAACTAAAGGTTTTTTTTACTATTTCTGTTTATAATAATAAAATTAGACTACTTGCTATGACTAAATTGTTTTAAATTTAAATATTTATTTTCCGTCCTTTGATTTTTTTTTCAAACACTACATTTTTTGTTTACTTGCATTAACCACGTTTTCCCCACTTTGTACTATTGCTATATTATAAATTACAATACAATTACGTTGGTGTTTGAATTGTGGAAAATAATTTGTATTAAATGGAAAATACATTTTTTTCTAATGTAAATTTCAGCGATTCGATAAAAATGATAAAATATAACAATATGAATATTTGTACACTTTTTGTATTCGATACTGTTCAATGGTCGTAAGTTATGATTCATGTACTTTGTTTCAGCTTATAATATAATAATTATGTATTATTATCATTTATCACGCTTCATTTGCGACCGCTGAACTTTTATACTTACATTGTCTTTCGATTTAAATAGTATCATGATTTTCATGTTCATTTTCACATCGCATTCGTTTGATAATTATAATTTATATTATAGTACAAAAAAAATGTTGAGGTAGGTAATAATAAAAATTATTATCATAGGAGCGACATTGTCCACCCAGGAGGCCTTTGCACATTCTGAGGAATCATACTAAGTATAAAAGACGCATGTTTTAAAACGTAAGGTAAAAATATTTTTGATACAATGGGTGATTCACCGTGCATTCTCATTCCCATTTTCCTTTAATAATGAATTTGTTAATTATAATTTTTGTAAATTATATAATATTTAATTAGAGACCATATTTTAAAATTGTTTAGAGTTTTTTGTAGGTAAAACCTATTTAAAATGGTGTTCTGTGGCGACACAAATTTTGTTTTTCTAATGAGAACATCTATTTTAACTATAAATTATTGAAGTAGTGGATATTTAAATGTTTACCTACCTACCTAGTTCAAATTTCGGATGAGTAGTTTCTCAGCTATCAAAATGTTATACTAAGAATGATTAAATATAGTCCTGGCCTATTATAATAATTTCACAAAAATATAAAATATATCTAATATTAGACCTAGTGTATGATACTTGGATCATTTTTTTTTAATCACAAATACTGATTGATCACCTAATATAAATTACTAACATTTTTAATCCCATACGGCTATATCATGAACCTATTAACCTCAGTACCTGCCTAGGTACACAAAATTAAAAACACAAAAAACTCGTTCGAATTTAGATATTTCACTATAAAATGTTCGGTAAAATTCACTGGTAAATAATATACAATAGAAAAACAGAAGTTTGTATCTCCACTTTTTAAGTAAAAAAATCTCAAGAATTTAAAAGTACGATCTCTAAGTATATATTTTAAAATTCCAAAAGCAGATTTTTAATAACTGCATTACTTAAGAAAAATAGGAGAAGAGCGTGCTTGGAGAATCATCCTGTATATTATATTACGGTCGTGTTTTCTTTATTGTCATTTTATCATAATATATTATTTTCTCAAGGGACGTCGGCGATGGTTCCTATTTCACCGTGGATACCTATATATAGACAGCATGGAGGTCGCGGTTCAAATCGATTTTTCGTCTGTGGACCGGTTCGGGGGGGGGGGACGTGAGCGAGTAAGTAAGTATACGTCCCCCGTTCATATCAATAGTGTAATTACTTATAAGTATTATAAAATTATATCATTAAAACAATCAATCAAGTAAATAGGTAAGTATATATATTATGTACGTGAAACACAATATCGGTTTGTACACGGACACATAACTGTATTATATTCGTCGTGGTGGCCCACACACACGCACAGGGCGGCGCGTATAGCGTCTAATATCGATCGGCGGCCGGTGCCCTCCCCGCCGCGGCCCCAACGAGGAGGGCGAGCTCGGTCGTCGTCTAGCACGCGGACACTCGCACGCGCACGGGTGAGCGCCCGCCAGCACACACCGGCAGGAAGCAGCGGCGGCGGCGGCGTCCCCACAACGTCCCGAGTCCACGTCCACAGCGGTGCGCCGTGAGACAGGTCGCGCGGTCCCGAGTCCGCGCGCGTCCAAAGTTGCAGTGTGCGGCCGCGTGTTGTTTGAGTAACGCGGGCAGCGCGTGCGATGCGATCCCGGTCGCGGGTTACCGGCGGCACGACGACCACGACGATTGCACTGGCACCGGCATCCGGCGACGACGACGCCGACGACGACCATCACCACGATCACGACCACTACCACGACCACGACCACCACCACCACCAACACCACAACCACCGCGGTCGTGACGGACCGAGTTGTCGCATCATCATTCAACGTCCCGCCGCCGACGCAACTCCGTCGACGGGACGCCGACCAGACGACTGCGACATCGACGGACATGGCCGAGGCGGTGACGAGTCGCTGAACTACGACCACGAAGGACGACGGAGATCGAGCCGAATTCGCGGATACACCGGCTCGACCAAGATATTCGACGTGAGTGTGTTATATTTTATTGGAATATTATGTAAGTACCCGCTGTTAGGACGTGCGGTCGAGAAATTCAAGAAGAAAAGTGCAATACGCTACAATATGAGATAACAAGTCCGATACGATTAACAGTTATGTTTATAAGGTTTATATTTAGGCACTATGGTTAGGCACTGTATAAAATTGTACAGCAACAGGTACCCTTTATTATGAAATAATGCAAAAATATTAATTTTGAGCCAAATTAAGTTCTGTTGGAAAATTTGGGGTGCCATAAAAAAAATAGCCCTGCGGTGCCAAAACCTCTTAATCCGGCCGATGGTCGAAATGTATCACATGGTATATCGGCATATCGCACATGTGATTTATTGAGAACGTTCGAAAAGTTTAAGTATTACATTTTTTTTTCTAAGTCTGTAATGTACATATAGTCCTAATGTTTCGCATAAAGGTAACTATATGTATTTTCAATGTCAGATATTATAAAGCAAAATACTTGTTTTTTAAATGTATAAAACAGATTAAGTCAGATATTTACAATTTTCTTAGGTGACTCTTGTCACATTTTTGTAACAAGCAAACTTAAATATAATATAGATTTATAATAATAATAATAATTATAGATAAATAACGGCCAGATTGTCTCGTGCAGAAAACGGGCTATACGGGCACCCCTAATATCAATGTTAATCTCACTGACAAAAGGGACGATCCGTATCGTAGGGGTACGGTCACGTATTAAGAAATCGACACGTATGTATTTGTACCGGTAAAGCGTAAGACGTGTGGCTTTCTTATAATATGTCGACACAGAAAAGGGATGGCGGAAAAAAGTCTCTCCGAATAGAAAGATAATTCTTGTAAACCAAAAACCTTTGATAAGGCCGCCTGCCTGCCTCCCCCCCCACTTAACGGCATAACTGCAATATCGTCCTTTTCGACAGTGCATGCGTACCAGTCATCTTAGCAACAACCCCTTTACTGAATCCTGCGAGCGATGATTCAACTTCCTTACTAGCAGTAATCAGTGTGTTTTCTTATATTGCATTATAATATATATATTAAGTATATATTAAATATATCTTATACATACAATATTGAATTGTAGGGTGAATTTGATCGAATTCTCGAATACATGACCTCGAGAATCCACCGAAAATCTGGAGAAAGGTAATATCGTTATCCAGGGAATCAT
>WHPZ01589426.1:7608-23590 GCA_016617965.1 Macrosiphum rosae | reverse complement strand
GGTGCAAAAATACAAAATACAAATTACCTACTGTCAAATTATCATAGCTAATTATCATAATTTATTAATATATTAATATTTTGGTGTGTATTATTGAAACCAATTTTAACCGAGATCCCCCTATTCCCGTATATATATTTTGGATCTGATCCAGACCATAAAGTATTTGTAAGGAATAATAAATCAAGTTCAATTCGAAAAACGTACATAATCCCTATTATACTATATGCTATAATTTTAAAACGTAACACTGCAATCGAACGACGCGCTCATGGTGGCAGAAAAACCTCGCGACTTTTGTCGGGCCATATTTTGTATACGGAGTTTTGTCTCCTTATCTCTAATCTTCATGCATGAAGGCTTGAAGCTACACTATCTTCAACCGTGGGCCACAGGCATGTCAGCCAGTGTTACTACTGTTACTAGGTTAAAATAATATGTGAATGTTCGGATAATTATTACAAAATGTACGTTTTGTTCGTATTGAAGAAAATGTCTGTACCAACGTAAAAAAAAAAAATGTTCACGGGCATCATCAATTATCATTTATTAAGCAATACTACAATATTACAATCTACCGAAAGCACAACCAATCACAGAAAAGAATTTTTATGCACGTACGCACGTACGTGTGTAGTGGAAACCCGCCTTTAATTTTTAAGAAGTTCTAAACATTTTGTTTATTTTATGTTCGTACACTGATCTCAATGTTTGTACAGATTCGAACATGTTCGTAGTTTCGTACGCCTGGCAACGCGCTAAGAGAAAACTCGCGTATTTTTCTTATTATTGCTGTTTGGATATTCAAAACCATGATTAAAATTGTACGAAACTACAATAAAACTACTATGCTATATACTACTATAGTTGTACATTTATCTACGTGTGCCCCAGACTTGAAATAAACAATAATTTATATCCCAATTCCCAACGGTGGCTGGCAGTTGTCTGAAAAATGTTAGGGACACGAGAATCACGGACTAACATCAGCTTAGCGATTATATAATATTATCAATTATGTATGGATAGACATTATCAATAGCACACTCGGTGTATGAAATGGACGGCTGACGCAGTTGACATTCGAACAGGTTGCCGCACGTCGAAGTTTTTCCCACTTCTCATATTGCCACCGTTGGTTCTATGGGTTGGGTGGTGCTCTAGCCGATGTTCCGGGGAATGGTGATTGGGGATACAAAACGTCTTTCTTTCGGACGGCGCTCAACAATATTCCCATTCGTCTTGATAATTAATATTTATTATTTTATTACAATTTCTGGTAATTCTACCTTTTTTTTTGTGTTTTTTCTGAACGAAAAAATTTTGAAAAAAAAATCACTTAATCCCGTAGTTGACGTATGAATCAGTCTGCAGTTATCAGAATCAAATTGCAATCGCAAATATGATAGTATGAAAATTGCGGAGAAGTTATTATACCGAATAAATGTTATTAACACGGTACACTAGAGTTTTGCGTTTTACAGTTTAATGACCTTATTGATATCTATTTTCAATTTGTTTTTTTTTTATGATAACTATGTACTATTATTTTTTTTTGTTTTTCTAATATTTACTGTAGTGTGAATCGAGTTTTGAGTACAGAGTAGTCATTAATTACTTATCCCCGCATTATTCTTATCGCTCAATTTATCATTTTAATAGAGGGTTTTTCTTAATTTTGTGTTTGTTACACTAACAATTAATTGTTATTTGGTGATTGGCGTGACATCGAAGAAGCATCAAACCACTAAAAACCGAAAAAAGCTGGTAAGCTACCCATATCTGTCAAAATGGACATTTTTATTGACTGCATTTGTAAATTTTAACAAGATTATTCTTTGAAAATTACTAAATTATATAGTTATTCAGTCTCATTATTTTTCACTAGTAAATCATGCAATTTGATGAAATTTAACATACAATTTATCTAATATGTTCATATAATTTGACATACTTCCATTAAAAAAGTTTTAAAATTAATAGGCAATAATAAATTGTGTGTAAAATAGGTGTGGAAATACATAAGATAAATATTTTTTTATTATTCACTTATATTTTTCTTTTTAAGTTAACTGAATTACATCCTAAAAATGTGTATAACTACAATTTTATAATAGGTAACTGTTGGAACTAAAGATAATAAGTGTCTTTTTTATATATTACATAATCAGTAATTACAATTAAAATGTGTTTTTTACTTAAGGTATAAACATTTACAAGCAATTCATTTAAGTTTTGATTGGAGTATATTTGGTTTACTTAAAAACTTTAGGAAGTTTTAATCGTTGAATTAATTATGTTTGTAATTTATATGCATTCATTTAATTAATTTAACCTATAATTATTGTATAATACACTAAATTTAAAAAATTGAATCTTAGAACTATTACATCATATCATTAATATTAATAGCTGTACTTATTATAATAAATACAGTTATTTCTTAAATGATATAATTGATAGTAAATTATAATTTTATTATTCAATCAAACATTTAAAAAACTATTTATTAACTCATGTTTTTGAAATATAGTTCAAATCAAATTCCACACATATTTTATAGAAATATTTTTTTTACTATTGTGTGTTCTGTATTAATGTATTTTGATGAACATTTATCCAAAAAATGAAAGTGGAATGTATAAAATGTTTACAATGAATACGATTTTGTTGACTTAATTTTTAACTTTAAATTGAATATTCTTATGAAGATAATTTTAAAGTGAATTGTAGGTCAAGTTTTATTGTACATAATATTAGATTTACTATAGGTAGGAGGATGCTCAAGAGGATGCTACCCATGCATATAATGTCTCCTTCTTACACACGTACGACATAGCAAATTTTTGTTCACTAGTTTCAATAGTGTGCTGTTAGTTTTGATTTTAGAGTGAATTAACCTATTATCAAACTTTTAGATAAGAATATTATCTGTGCTTAAGCATCGGGCTTTATTCAATATTTTTAATTTCAAGTGAAATATGGGCGTTTTTAATATTTTACATCTTTTTTAACCTAACCCGTATCTTTTTGAAAATGAAATATAAAATAATTGTAGACACTTAAGCACAGATAATGCTAGATTGAAACTAGTGAACAAAAATTTGCTATGTGTACGTGTGTAGATGGACACAATATTTGGGTGGCTTCCTCTTAATATATTTAAGAAAAATGTATATCTTAGAAACTTACTTCAGAATACCTATATGTAGGTATAATAATTTAATATAATATTTTGTATCTAACTTATGTTTACTTAATTATATTTAGGAAAACTGTCAAATTTGTTGTATAATATAATTGGGTACATTCAATAATATATTTGTTTTTGTTAAAAATATTTCAAAAACAATAACTTTTTAGTTTAAAATAAATTATCCTGTACAATATTAAATTATGTTCATTATATTCGGTAGAAATATTTTAGAACTCTGCAATTAAATTAATTTTATTAATAAATATGGATACTCGAAAATATATGACACTATATTAATGGATAAAAATATATTGCTGAGGCTTAAAAAATAAATAAATTATTGAATAAGTTGCTTTAGTTAGGCTTTAAACTATAATACAAAGAACTTAAAAATAAAAACACCTTAAAAAATTATAAATGTTTATAATTAAATTATATTATTCTTAAAATGTAATCATTATTTTTTTGATTAAAACCTAGTTTGTACAGTTAATAAAGCCATTAATTTTATTTTATGATGTTATAATCAAAACATAAACCCATTAATTTATATGATATAAAAAGTAACTTTATTAACTTAAAAATATTAAATACTGAATACATTGATTTATAATTTAGATTTAATTATAAAAATGTATTTTTATAATATTATGTAAGTAAATTAAATTGTTTTTCTATATACACACAATTTTAATTACAATAAAATAACTAATAAATGCACATATACTATTTTTATCCTACTATATAAATTTAAAATGGCACTGCCTATATAAATGCTATTAGGTATTAGTTTAACAGTTTAAGTACTTTTTTTTTTTATATAATTTTGAAATACAACAAACCTGAGTGGCTGAGTATTGTTAAAATAAGTTCATTTGAACCCAAAATAAGGAAATAAGTTTTGTAGGATTAATATTATAACTTATAAGTATGGTTGTAGGAAACAAAAGTTTCATAGACAAAATATAAATTCACAAATACAATTTAGTTAATTATTTGGAGAAATCTGTTTAAGTTTGCAGATATTTATCATAATATGTTTCTATAACAACAGATTTAGGGATGCTGAAGAAATTAAAAATGTTTTTATTCATTATATAAGTTGTTTTCCAAGAGGTGTTATTGGCATAACTATAGCTTATTACTGTACACATTGTCCAATATATGTGTAATTAATATAAATGGACCAATTATCATGTGGAAAACTACCATTTTTATTTTCATTTTAAGGATTGCAATAACATTAATTTAATCTCTGTTCTGTAATATTTTACCTCTGTTAAATTAATAATATTTTTACATCATAGATTAGCTGGTATTTTAGCTATTCATGATGCTAATAGACAAAATTGATATTTTAGATGCATCAATGTAAAAATAATTATCTACCATTGATTAGGTATATAGTGTATATTTAATCAATGTATAATGTTGACATAGCCGATAAATTATAGTCAGTATAATAATTTGATAAGTAAAACACATTATTTGTATGGTAAATATAACTTATATAAATAAGATAACAGATTTAAAGGCTTGTTGTAAAGTGAGATGAATTGTTATGCTAACATTTATTTTTTGAAGTTATTCTTAAATTTTATTTTTTGTTAATACCATTAAATGTTTTATTATTAACTGGAAAATTATTTTATCAAGGATTATTAAATTTGCTAATTAAAAATGTTTAAATATTATTTTGTGACATAAATATTTAAGTAAATAATTGTGTATTATAGTTAATTAACTTAACTCTGAATTATTTGTAACTGAATTGAATTTTGACGTTGGAAACTGTGTTATTACTTTACATCTTACATCACACAGCTAGTAGGTATACATTGTACACATTTTGTAGGTACCTTTTTTATTTTTAGTATTCAGTAGTGGCGGACTGAACTTAAATTTTAAATGATGCATTTTCATTATTAAGTACTTACCACCACCACCACCACTCCCCCATTTTTACTTAAAACAAAGTTATTATGTAAATAAAATAAGGGCGAAAGAGCCAAGAGGTCGGGCCTTAGCATGTAATTCTACACCACAGCCCTGGGGTGGTACCACCCCCTTTGAATAATTGATGCAGCTGCGTCCAAATTGAGTCCTCCAGCCCGCCACTGGTACCTAGTACACTTTTTAAACTGTGATATAAATAGTTTAGTTAATATTTTATATAATAAAACAACTCAATAATACATTTGAAAATTAAATTATCTTTATTATAATTTTTAGTATACATGGTGTGCCACTCCTGTTTTCTGTATAGGCTTTATAGTAGGAATATAAGGCAAATATGAAGGATAGTTAAGTAGGATTTATTTTTTATTTTTTCAATAATCATTTTAACAGAAATAAGTTATTTTTGTGTACCTATCTAATATCACGAATACTGAATACATATATCAAGTTATTTTTCTTACATATCCTAAATGTTCCAGTTTATTGTACTCAAGTATAAAATTATTATGGTTACATTATATTTTATGTCTTATAAAATATTTTGCTTGAAGTGTTTCCAAATAAAGAAATAACAAATATAATTTAATATTACTGAGCTTACTGTTATTTAACTATTTGACAAAAGTTATTATATTATTATTTTGTTAGTTAATAAATAAGTATAAATAATGAGGTATAACAACAGTTGTAATTTAAATACTAATCAAATACTTTTTTAAAGTACCTATTTGTACTTCACTATATGGTCATAATATGTTTTTAAAAATAATTTTTTAGTTGCTGATCAAAGTGAGGGAGATATTGGGCTTAAAATAATGAAGTAACTCTATAAATTTGAAATAGAACACTATTAGGGTTTTAAAGATTTTTAAAATAATTTTTTTATTTCTCTGTTATATTATATTATACACTTAATCTCTTTTTTTTTTGTTATCAGCATATTTTCTCATACTCGTTGTTTGATGCATTATTGTTGTATATATGTATATACCTATCATTCCTTTCAAAATAATATCTCTCTCCAATAACCTATTTTTTTAAACCTGTATTTAATGTCAGAGGGCAGAGCAAGGTTAGAGTGTAAATATACTCAAACATTTATTTAAAATACATTGTGCATTAAAAGAATTATGTTTAGTTAATGATAACTGTTGAATAATCAATTGCATTTTCAAAATAATGGGTACCCAAATATATAGCAAAAGAAGTAAAAATATACAACTATTTTGTCAATAATTAACAATTATAAAAATGTGTATATTATTAAATGTTTTATTAGTTGATTAACAATTTATTTATGTGCATTTGATGATAACATATATATATTTTAAATAATTTTTAAATACAAAAAAGTATAATAGTAAATAATAACAGTCACAGATATAAATACATTTAATACAATATAATATAATATATAAAACATGGGTTAACACTAATATATATATTAGTTCAATACATATAAATAAATGGTTTAACACTGACTAAGAATAACCTATAAGTGTGTTAAATTAAAAAAAAATGTAGACTGATACACACACTAGACATTAAATTATTAAAGACATCTAAATAGTGACATTACTCATTTATATTTTGGAAACGCCATAAAATCCTTTAAAATTCTAAAATATTTTATATTATATTCTTCTTTTATGTTATGGGTTTTTGTTTAAGAAAATTGTAATGTTAAACTTATATTTATTTATTTCAAATCATGTTATTTGAATATTGTAAACCATTAAAGTTTAACTGACAAGATAATTCACTTAATTCACTTTAAATATATGATTTCAACTGTAATACAATAAAAAACTTTATTACTGAACTCAGTTGTTTAAATATTTACTATATATTTAATATATAATAACCCTTGTTTATTCTTGAATTTCTTTTAATTATCTACATAATTTGTATTAACAAAAAGTTGCAATTCTAATAAAGATTTCATAAATCCGTAATAAGATGTCTGGGGAATCAGAAATCTAGCAGTATTCATATTTGTTTTTGTGAAGTATTTAACCTTTAGCCCCCTTATCTCTTCATTATAATTTTATTCATTTATTTTAATCACACAAATCCTGTCTTTATATAATATAACATATTGATTCTTGAAGTTAGGTTTTTGGAAATATTATCAGAAACCTACATTGTTAATCAAACATTTCATATTAAAATATGAGATACTCTATATATGGCAAATTTTGATCCTGTGTACATTTTTATTTAGGTATTAATTTGTAATCCCTATAAGTTGAAATCTATTATTATGTTGTATTATTTACTTAAAATAACTTGTTATGAGTTAATTTATTCTAAAGAATGCTTAGGTATACTTGTAGTCTCTATTAATGTATGGACCCTGACATTATTTTTCTATAAAAATAAAAATGACATTTATTGTGATTGTCTATTAAATAAAAAGCTAATGTATACCTTAAACTTAAAAAATAAATCTGCAAACAATAGGGCTTTATCAATTAGGGATGGAATAAATTGATAAGTTTAATAATACTAAAATTACAGAATTTTATTCATAACTAGTATTATTAAAATGTCAAAATATATAAACTAAGTATTTCCTCATATCAAGGAAAAGGGATAAGTCCAGAAGTTCCCAACATTTTTGACTCAAGATGACCTAAAGTATTTTCTGAAAATTTGGAAACACTATAATAGAACAACTTGTATTTATATTTATGTTCTATAACTATAGGTTTATCTAGCTAGGCATAACCATTGAGTATAATATATAGTACAATGTATTATATACTCAATGGTATAACTAAACATACTATACACATACGCTACCTATATTTTTTATAAAATAATTTTTTAAATTCTGAAAATTATGTTGGATTGCTTAATATTTGAAATAATTTCACGGCATCTTCAATTCAAGTTCAATGTATCCTGGTTGGGAACCTCTGGATCAATACCTTTTATTCCCTCCTGTAAATATGGCACTGGCTGTATGAGGTATTTTTATAACTTTGTTATTATACGATATGTTATTATAATTATATTTGCTTAAGGTAATTGCACATTAACTATATATGTTTGATTGATTGCATTTTATGATATTAAATATGTATACAATATTTGATCATTTTTAAATTGTAATATTTTACATTGTCATAACCTGGATACCAATTGAAAAATTATAAAAAAAAAGCACCAACGTACAAACACAAATAATGTTTTATTGACTAAACCTTAAGTTTGATAATAGGTTATTCATTCATATTCTAAATTTTTTAACCTAAGATTGATTCTGCTAAAAAAATATTTGCCAAGTTGCATGTGGGTCAGAGAGTCTTAATAATTAAAATAGGAATACAATCGTACTGTAAAGGAAACAATTAAATTTTAATGTGATTTATTTTAATGAAAATATTTAAGCAAATATAAATTTAATTTTTCAGGTTTCTATCATTTGTATTCCTAGGGTTATGGTAGATTAAACAATTTTGTCAGGTTGTTTTCAAACCAGACATTTTTGAAAATATCAATGCGGCCCATAACTGAGGACAATATGAACTCGTTAGCACCACAACAATATTGTTTACGGTGGAAGTATCATCACTCAAATTTACAAGCAATGTTTTCTCAACTTTTAGAACGGGAGAGTTATTGTGACGTTACATTGGCTTGTGAGGGAAAAACCCTTAGAGCCCATAAGGTATATATATATATTCTTCATACAGTTTAGTTAAAATTTTTACATAAATTATCTAATATACAAAAATCTTGTATTTATATTTATTTTCAGGTTATGCTTTCTGCTTGTAGTACTTACTTTGATACTATACTGTCACAGCATGATGAGAATAAAGCAATAGTTATTCTCAAAGATGTTAAGTTCTCTGATATTCAAGCCTTAGTCAGTTTTATGTACAAAGGAGAAATAAATGTTGAAAATGTAAGTATTAAAGCTTAAATTGTATTATAAATATAAGTATTTCATTATATTATTTATTTGTATTTTAGACCGAGCTTTCTTCTTTGTTAAAAACTGCAGAAGAACTTAAGATTAAAGGCTTGGCTGAAGTATCGTGGAGATCAGATCAAGAACAGCAAAACCAAAGTTTTAATGTAACTGCTGATGAGTCAAATATTAGCAAGAAGAGAAAATTAGATTCAACGCTTGCTACTACTGCTAATATAAAAAAAGAATTTACAGATAAACCACAAATAAATGTTATTATTTATTAGGATATGATTATTTAATATTGTTATCTAATTATAATTATAATTTTTAGGAAAATGATGATATGGATGGAGCAGATGTTGAAGACGAGTCTGAACCTGAACAGTCCATTTGGGAACCAGAAATGCAACATGTTGTTGATACTGACAATGTAGAGCTTCCTAAACCAACAGTAAGTAAATGCCCATTTAAACAGTTTTAAAATAAAATAAGTACAAAGTTGTCTTTTATGTGGATATGGATATAATAGATGTTTTCTATAAAATGCTTATAAAATAAAATATAATACAAATATATAATATAATATAAAAAAATGTATTATAGAAACTATAAACTATATGACTTTTTTTAAGACTGGTACAGTAAATGTAACAACTTTTTCATCTGAAGAAGAAAGATCAAGTAGTGTCACCAATGCTAGCCAAGGATTCAGTGAACAACCAGCACATGTTCCAGGTATAATTCATAATTACAAGTTTTATTACAATATTTATATTTATACTTGATCATTTCTGTTTTAATAGATCTAAGCCAATTTTCTGATGTAATGAAAATGAATGACTATCTAGAATCAGGTGGACGCCGTCCACAATTTTGGGAAGAACCTTTTACTAAAAGACTTATGGAAGCAATAAAAAATAAAGAACTAGAAATGAAAGTTGCCGCAGAGTTAATGGGAGTATCTTATGGAACTCTCTACGGTAGATATCGAGACGCTTATGGTTGCTTAAAACATCCGTACAGGTAAAGTAATAACATTTTTCTTTTATTTAAAGTCATTAAATGGAATTATATTCTACAGAGTTCGAGATTTTTGGTTGGAACAAGGTCCAGCAGACGTATTGGCTAAATTGCAAAGAAAAGAATTAACTCTATTCCGAGCAGCAGAAATACTAAATGTCACTGTAACCACATTGGCTAACTACTTGTCAACAATGAGACAAGGAGATAATTCAATTACTGTATCTACTGCTACTGTAAGTGCTACTGAAAAATCAACATTTAGAGAAGATGTTATGTCTGAAAGTGATAGAGAAGAAGGTTCTGATGAAGATGATGAGGACAATGATGAAATTGAAAATATTATAACAAGTAGTACCACTCAATCTCAACAAAATAAACCAGATATCACTTTTGTTACAGCACCAGGTTCAATATCTAAAGTGAACAATCTAAACGGTAACTAGCACTATACCTAAATAAATTATTGGTTAGGAAGTAGAAATCCTTAAACTTGTTCTAAATTATAATTATAACGGCGGTTCTATTGACAACAATTATTTTTCTCTATTTTTGTTTTTGTTTTGTTTTGTTTGTTTTATTTTTTTAATTTTAATTTTATTATTTACCTATTGTTTTTATTTAATACTTACATACACATAGATAGTATATTTATTTTCTTAACATTTGGACCGCCGTTAGAAAATATTTACTCTAAATTAACTGATAATAGTAGTGTTGTTACTGAAAATATGTTACAATATTACTGAAATTGGTGCTAATCTATAATGCATTCTTCCATTTAGCTCTCTAGTGTCAAACTTTTCTATTCAAATTATTATTTTTTTTTTTTTAATTTTTATTATTTAATTTTTTTTATGTTGTTTACCTCTAAAGATGTTTAAGTTTATGGATTTATAAATTTATAATATTTCTTATTTTCTTAAATTTCAAAAGTAATCAATTATTTTCCGGTGGGTGATTTGACAATTACGATTGCTGAAAAGCACTTTAAATTCAACCCTTTCAATATTTGGACATAGTCATGAAAGATATTATAGTAAATTCATAACATATTATCGTTTGTATAATTAAATAAAAAGTTGAAATTTAAGAGTAATATTTTAAGTTTGAACAAATAGCTATTTAGATAGTAGTTATTCTAATAACTAAAATCTTTATGAATATGCAATTATAAATTTGATATTATTGATATTAATATTATTATTATTACTATATATAATATATATATATATACAACATATTGTGATTTTATTGGGTGTTTATTATAGAACTAAATTAAATGTGTTAGTTTTTTATGTATTTGTATCATTTTTGTTCTGATATAATTCAAGTATTCAATAAGAAATTACAAAATACATAGATACATCCTAGATAAAATATTTTCTAACGATATTTGTAACATTATTATTATTTTTTTTACACTACAATTAATATTGATCAACCATGGAAATACAATTTAAGATGTTTCATTAAGAAACTAGTGAACATAATGTAATGTGGGCTTTAGTGTTTATTATTGTGAAATTGATTTTCTATTTAATAATTATTTTTAATTTTAATTTTAAAATCAATACTCCTAATAAAATCAGGTATGTATAAAAATACTGAAATATATAGTATATAAAACTATACATTTTTATTGGCAAGACACATTGTTTACATTTTTGTATGGTATGAAATTCTCGGTTTTGAAGTATAATATTATATTTTAATAATTTATATTAATTTATTAAATTTGTTTCAAAATTTACATTTAAGAAATTGTAGTGTTATTTTTTGTATACACTGCAAATTTAACACATCATACTTATTTGTTTTTTTTTACTGTTCTATGCATGTATTATTTATTTATTGTGAAACTAAGCATTATTTAGAGCTTTTAATTTTGCAAGTATTAATGATCATACATTTACAGATTTATACATTAATATATATATATAACTATTTTAAAATAGTTAAATAGATTGTATTTATGCTGACATTATTACATCATTTTTAATATATCACTGTTACGACCCATAAAAATGTCAGTTTGTTTTAAAAATTAGTTACATTTTTTTATATAATTATGATTGATAGTGAAAATCAAATACCAATGCCGAGAATTTTATATTTGTAACTTAATAGAAAAGAACATAATATGATGGACAAAAATACTATAGGAATTTTATTGTGCAATATCAATCATAGTCCTAAATAATAGTTATTAAGTCTGATCAAGAACATAATATATATATATATTATCATACATATTAGCTATAATATTAATATATGATTTTTATAATTATAATAATTATTATTATTACAATTATTACGGTAAATATATTATGTATGCAATTATAATTATTATCATAATATTAACAGTATCAGTGTTTATTATCGTAAAAAAATATATTTAATATTAATTATAATATATGTAATTTAAAAAAATATATATCTTTATTGAAGACTTGAAACCCCAAGACTAGCTGAATATGTACTATCTAGAAATCTATATTTATATACTAATTTATTTACTTATTTTATTGGTACTGTTCCATGGTACAATGGTACTACAAAATACATATTTAAGCAATTTAAATATATTGTATATATATATTTACTTATTTATGATAGACTTTAGGTTTACCTAAACTTGTTATAAATAATCATACTACATAATTTAACAAAGCCTTTTACTTTTTGCACTTTTATTTTTTAATTAATCACAACCATATTCGCAATATACAATACATACATAAAAAGATTTTTTTATTGTTTTACGCGTTCCTAGAATTTAATTATTATTATTTTGTTAAAATAAACTTATTATGGAATAATTAACTATGTGGCTGAATATAATCTTTTGTTATTACATTTTAACACTGAATAAATTATCTATTTTCATAAAACTATACAATTTTGATCAGACTATTGCTTAATATTTATTATGTCAATAAAAAAGATTTTATTCAGCTGCATTTTTTATTTAACTTTTTTAATGTTTATATTGTTTCAAAAATATTGTTATTTAAGGTGTGATTTTTTTTTTACTATTTATTTTTATTTTATTATTATTTATCCTTTTTTTAAACTCTTACAAGTAGACACTATGCCGTTTATGTTAGTGGCAGGTATGTTTTAATAATTTTTCTTTAATTTCTTTAAATTTATTTAATTTCAATAACTGGGTTATTTTATATTATGTTTTTAATTTTCAATAAATTATAATAATAATAGTAATTTTGCAGTTGAATAGTCTGAACATCTAATTTTATATGTACCTATACCACAATTGTTTATATTTTCAATGTATTCAAATATTTGTTTATATTTGTCAAATCTATAATTCACTACTTATAAAATTTATTTTTTGGTTATTTTTTTTAATTATGTTATTCCAAAGCTATACATAACCATATTCATAAATTAATTTATATGACATTATCAAATTACAATTTAGCAACAAGTAACAACTAATTCTATTGCACACATACTCAACAGAAAAAATGGAAATTATAAATTATTATAGGTATTATACAGATACATTATATATTTGAATATTGCATACTATATCTAAGTTATTATTCAATATTTGCAAATTCATTTAATGATATTGTAAAAGAAATTTTTTTTGTACCTATAAATTAAAATGTTATGTGAAATTTGTTTTCAACTGTAACTTGTATGCAAGATATTTATAATTTTATAAATCTATTGATATGTTCTTATAAAGTTAAAAAATAAATGGAATTAAAAATTTTAATGTGATAATAATTTATGCTGGTTTGTCCTCTCAGCTAACTCAAATTACTCCATAAATAGTTTATTATGTTAGTTGATCCTCAACCAGGCATGGTCGAAATCTACAGGTACCCAAATAACTATTTTGCCAAACAGGCATCAATCTAGGCTTTCAAGTCTACTCCCTGTCATCAAGTTCTGTAAAAAATGTTTCTTATTGTTATTACTTTTTAGTTATACACAAAAAAAGGTTTTATTACAAAAATAATATTTAAATATTATTTATTCACTTTGTACACACTTTAATTAAAAATTAAAAAAAAAGTGTACAAATTAATATATAATAATTGAATCAATCATAGATAACAGGTTAGGAATTAATTATTCTGAATTGTATTGATTTTTTTGCCTGAGCAATGCATTAGATAAAGTTCAATAATTTATCATTTCTAAAATACAAAACTAATAGATTAAAATTTAAAAAAAAATGTACCTTAAAATAGATCTTTCCTAAACCAAAATGCAATTAAATTTTTAGAATGTAACAATACTGGCTCAGCTATAACTTATAAGAGTAAGTAACATGGACATTTGTTGCCTCCGTCTATAGCAATTTTACCCTCAGCTGATCATGTTTAGCTTCGTTAGTTTAAAATTAGAGTGAACCAACCTATTGTGAAACTTGCGTATATAGTATTTAATAAATAAAAATGGGTAATTAGTGGGGAAACTACCCTCGATACTTAGCTTTTTCTGGGGTGATTATCATAGATATTATTAATTATTTTAATGTTCTAAAAAAACTTAAAAATACCATAATAATTCTAAACAGTGCACTAAATTATTTTTATTTTTAATATTAAAGATATACATTTTAAAATAAATTCAGTATAAATTACAATATACATTTTAAAATTTTAAATGATTGTATTTTTATACAGTTTTAGTTTTAGTCAGAACTTATCATTTGGACTACTTATTTAACCTGAAAATTTACTATTTTTTTTTTCTATACCTATAGGTTTAGACTTTAGATCATATATTTTCAAATTCATGTAAAACCGTGTGCAAAATTTAAAATAAAATTGAAATTTAGAGAAAACTTCAAAATGCTCCAAAAATCTTTAAATCCAAAAAATTACCTTAAAATTTTAAATTGTCAAAAGTTCAATGTAGGTATGTTATAAAATGAGTATTGCTTAGCTAGATTTGGAAAACAATGCAAAGTGCATCGTAATCCCAACCTCAATTATTACCGTTTTATATAAAATATCTCAAAATAAATTTTTTTTAAATTAAAAATATTTGATTATTTAAAATTACATAACAATTAATTAAAATTAATGCTGGAAGATTAACTGACGAAAACTGGTCATCCGACTGATTATTCTCTTTTGGGACAGAGTTTAACTATCTACGTATAATTCATAAATACTTTTACATTCCTTGTCTATATGAAAGAAAACATGTCACAAATATACTTTATAACTAATAGGATAGTGAGACAAAAAAATGTGAAAAGGAAAATATTTTGCCCTCCCCTTGACAAACTCCTTTGGACGCCCTTGATCTTCAATATGAGCTGTACAATAAAATCTATCATTCTAGGCTCTGTCTTGTATAGGTTTTTGCAAACCAGATACACAACCACTGACATAGGCTGTACTACAATAACACTAGCCACAACATTTTGATATATCTAGTTCAAACTTTAACAATATTACATCCTTGATAGGTACCTTTAATAGTCAGTAGAATACCGGTGTCAATTAAATACCAACAGAGAATGGATGGTAATAAAAAAGTTGGTAATTATTAACTTGACAAAAATATTCCAATATAAAATGAAACACAATAACTTTCATAGTTTTAACACTCAAGGAAGTGGTGACGAGGGGGATAAATACATTATTGTATAAATGTAATTTATTTAATTTGTAAAAATTAATATATATAAACTAGCCAACCCGTCACAGCTTCGCCCGTGCTTGGTTGTTTATTTTGCCTTCGGACGATGATATGTATAATTTTTTATTAACATTTTATGGTGTAATGAAAACGTATTCAAATGTTTCTAGCGGTATTAATGGTAAATATATTTTTATATCAGAACCCGTTCACTTCATTACACGTAAAAAATCGCAAATCTTAAAAAT
>WHPZ01589423.1:0-15382 GCA_016617965.1 Macrosiphum rosae | reverse complement strand
CTTTAGTAAGAGGGCGGCATTTTCAAAATACTGATAATATTATATTATTAGGGGCGGCAAAATTTGATTTCGCCTAGTTCACTATTTTCGCTTGAGCCGGTCCTGATTATTGTAATTATATGGTACATTCCACCATATTTTTCTGGTTACATTTATTAAATATTATTGACAAAATACAGATTACAATCCACAATATTACAATATATATACATATATGCTTATTATATAGGTTAGTATCTTATGTGATTAACAATATATTTTTTTTTTGTTTTACAACAATAATCTTATCTTAGTGTTAATATAATATGAATTAATTCTTTAATATAATGTGAATTCTTAAAATCTATTACAATATATTTTTTTTTTCGTGCAATATATAAATATGATAAAATAGTGGTATATTATATTATATTTTATTCATTACCTACCATGTTAATTATATTTAAAATAAGCTAGATTAATATATTTCTTTTTCCATCACCATGTTAATTATGTCCAATATATGCTAATATGTTCCTTTATGTATTTGTATATTATTTTATAAAAAATTTAATCCTAAATTTTCCTTTTTTTTTTCCTTTTTTTTTCTACGTTTATATTTTTTAACTTCTATTGAAGTGTCCGCAGAACTAGTTTCAATATCTGAACTATCGGATTCTGTCATATATATATCTAAACATAAGGTACATATAATGTATATAAACTATATTTATTAATTTACTTATTCAATTAATATATTATCTGTCCGCGTATGTAATTACCAATAGTATTTATCCTACATGTATCTACTATTATTATTTATAAACGATTAATACGTAGGTATCTACCATCACCAAAATTAATTATACATATATATTATTACTTACAAAATAAACAACATCATGCAACATAATTATTCATAAAATAAATTGCGTAAACGCGCGTTGTACGTCGAAAATGGATGAGTACCTACCTAATAACACGTAAAACGTTCAATCGCCTATGCTACGCGTGTTAAATTTCGATCCGATTTATCTCGCTTCACCATGTTCCGCGATGTTTCATGCGTACGCGCTTGTACTCAGTGCCGCAACAACCGGGGGTGCTAGGGGTGTAAAGAACCCCCGGGCCCCCGTTAAATCATAGCAATGGGCCCCGGGGTACGTGGCCAAATTATTTGAAACTTTTTTCTTTTAAAATATTTATTCGTTATTTAAAAATAGAAAATTATCATATATATTATATTAACTTATGCTTAGTGACTAGTATGCATATCAGTTATCGCCGTGCAACCCTAATCGCCAAGACACGACGTATAAGAAGTCAACGGTGTACTAAACATATTATTGTCCTTTTTTGTAGTTTTATAGGAAATAACGAAATATTATTGATAAATCCCAATTTCCCATAGTATAATGATGACTATAATAGTATAATCACAACCAGCCTTAGGTTTAGCATATACACTGCGTACACCGTGAACAGTATAATATTATTATTACATCAATAGTATTAATAAATTAATTGTATTAGATCATTATCGATTAAAATGTTTTTTTTTTACTAATAATTAAGCTTTATTTAGCCCCCCCCCCCNCCCAAATCATACATAGTTGTGCCTCTGTACATGTGCCCTATATATTTGGTCGCACACCCACCAACATGTACCTAGTTGCGGCGCTGCTTGTACTGTGTACCTACTAACCTAACACACGCCCGTTTCTATACAACGCATGTATTTTAAGTAAATTATTACGCGCCTAGGTTCGCCGTGATCTTTTTTACGAGTAACGCGTTTGAATATTATTAAACTATTACTGGGTAGCTAAGCCAGCAATCTTATAACAAGATTCAACTACCTTTTTCTTATATAATTCTATTAAATTAATTAATTAATTTTTTTTTTTTTTTTAACGATTTAATTTTATAATTTACGCGCTTTTTTAACCATTTAATTTCAAACACAAAAAAAAATTAACTGTTCATTAATCATTAACAATTATTCTATCAACTTATTCGTAGTAATATTATACTAAATCTTATCCCAGGGCCCCTATAATTAATTCTTTTTTTTTCAAACATTTTTCAAAATTTGACGTCAATTACTTTTATTCCATAAGGTCATCTACTGCCTTTTAATTCAAAATCTATCAATTAATTTCTTTCAACAATATTTTTACTTTTGACTCCCCAAAGTACCAACTAGATTCACTTTCCTATCAGAAAAGCTACTGTTTAAGAAAATCCAAGCACTTTTACTGTCCTAAAACGTGATAACAGACACAAAAAAAAAACACACATCATTGTAAAATCAATACATTCATCGTTTCACTCAGAATCTAAAATAAATAGCGTAAACGCGCGTTGTACGTCGAAAATGGATGAGTACCTATCTAATAACACGTAAAACGTTCAATCGCCTATGCTACGCGTGTTAAATTTCGATACGGTTTATCCCCTCACCCGTTCCGCTCGTCTTGTTCCGCGATGTTTTATGCGTACGCGCTTGTACTACGCTCGAATATTATAAAAAAAACAATCTCCGGTTAATTACTCCGTAAACCCCTCTAATAATATTCGACTTCATATCCCTTATTTTTCTTTTTACTAATATATTTCTCTAAATGATTTAATTTTCTAATTTACGCGCTTTAACCATTTAATTTTTAAACACAAAAAATAAACCTTTCATTAATCATTATTAATTATTCTATCAACTTATTCGTAGTAATATTATACTGAATCTTATCCTAGGGCCCCTATAATTAATTGTTTTTTTCCCAAAACTTTTCGAAATTTGTTGCAACTACTTTTATTCAATAAGGTCATCTACTGCCTTTTAATTCAAAATCTATTTTCATCAATACCTATATCAATTAATTTCTTTCAACAATTATCTATCATTCTATATTTCAATTCATAAATTCAATATTTCACTCTAATCAATTATTCCCATATATACTTCAAAATGCTACGGCCGTGCATCAATTTCCAAGATCAGCCTATCGCCGTCTACTTTAATTCATTAGATCAGTCCCTGCTGTCTATTAAAAAATACCATAAAATTCTTAGATCAGTCTACAGCTGTCTATTACAAAATACGTATATAGTTCTTATCAAGCTTGTTTCCTATTTTTTTTTATTCAAATATATTTTTTTTTCTAATATTTTACACCTCCACCAAGAAATAAAATAAACGCTGATCAGGGAACAAATTCTGTGCTCACTTAGAATATCATACTAACAACCAGAATAAATATGCAAACGCATACAAATCTGCGTTCTACTCATAATAAAATGTAAATAAAAAACAGTAAAACTTAGTTAAAGTTAAAAAGTTGAAAAAACATATTAATCATAAGATTTAGTTTAAAGTTCTGTTACATAAAAACCAAAAATATTTTTAAATGTTTTATATGGTCGCTACAGCTATATCTTATATTACAATTTATTTATTTTTTCTGAAATTCTGACTAAGAATTTCATGTTTAGTTTTCACAAATAACTGTTGCAAGTATAACATTAAATTACAACACATTAGTCATATATGTATTTCTAAATTTTACATTACAATTACATTAGAATTATCTCCAAGAAAGTCAACGTCTGAAAAATTGTCAATACATTGGCTCCACTACCTAGTTCCTTGCATGTGGTACTTGCATATATTTCAGTTTTGAAAACCATAATAAGTATAATCCATTGTATGAACTAAAAACAATAAACTATTAAGTAACTTTTGGTTTTGGCAAACATTTAAAATTGGATACTTGTGTGATATACTTACTGCACATGTGTGTGTGTGAATTTGACATTATTGAGTATCTCAGGCTTTTCTGGGCGAATTAAAATAATCAAGTCATCTGGAATGGCAGAATTATCTTCAAGAAAGTCTGAACAATTGTCAATATATTGGCTCGAGTTTTTAGTTCCTTGTATGTGGAGCATCATATATTTCAGTTTTGAAAACCATAATAAGTATAATCCACTGTATAAACTAAAAACGATAAACCTCTAAGTAACTTTTAAATTTGGAGACTTGTGTAATATACTTACTAAGTGTGAATGGTTAGACATTATTAAGTTTCTAAGGCTTGCTGGGTGAATTAAAATCATAAACTGTAACGTCTTTAAATCCGTTATTTGTTTGTTCATTTTCTTCTAACTCATCGTTGAAAAAATATGATTTTCTGAAAGTGTCGATTTATAAAAAATTTCTAAATACTTTATTGATGGATTATATTAAATAGTGATATTACCTCTTAGATGTGATTTACGTCGTCCTCAAAGTAGTACCAATGTTGCTGTAAATTACTAAAATTTATTTTATTTTTCTATCAATGACAAGCGATTTGGATTATGTTTGATAGCATTGTTTAGAATCACTAATTGTGAAACGATTACCGCAGATAGAAATTGGAATAATCATTTAATTCGAAGCCATTAGTTCCTTCTATTTTCATATTTTGAAAATCTATATTTGTGAACAAATTATCAAATTAGACTGACTCTAATGTTGTAATATAATGCTAGGCGATACTTTAGATGTTTTAGTAGTCTGTGTTTTTGTTGAAATTTCAAAAAATTGCGAGTGGCGAGTGGTTCAAACCATAGACATATTAACTAAAGTTATTAGTTAATATGTCTATGGTTCAAACGTAGGCTAACGAAAAAATAATAATATTATGTTGTTATTTATTTGATAACAATTATTACTATCATAGTTCGTGGTACATAGTGATAAGACAGAATCGCGGCCATTAGAATATTACATTTTACCGAAGTCCGAAATTTCGTGAACGATGCAGCTCCACGAACCACGATTTAAGACGTAACACGGGCATTTTACTGTCTCCGTCGTATTTATCAAATTTTCGATCAGCAGATCACATTTAGCATCGTCAGTTCAAAAGTTAAAGTGAATCGACGTATATTGAAACAATTAGCAAATTTACGTTCTGCGTAATAAAATTTATTATTTGGGTCTGTGTACACGATAAGTAGTCGAAATAATGCTTCGCTTTTCATCTTTTCCGGTGGCAGAGTGAATCTAGTAGGTGCATAGGGCATGTCGAAATGAACAGTACCTACCTAGTGTCCAAAAGCGCCGGGAAAAACGAAAAAAAATATAGGAAAACGTGAATTTTTACGTAAAATCGGTTTCGGTATTTCGTGTAAGTGGTGTAACTATAAATTAAATTACTGTAAATACATGCAATTTTCATTGATTGTCTATATTGGAATCAAAAACCATAACATTTTCAAATTATTTAGATTCATGTCGAGGTATTCGTTATATGCATACGAAATATTCGTTTTTTCTTAATTATCTAAAAATTTTTCGCTCGGTCCAATTACTTGAGAACGTTATACGCCTACAACGTTCCTTGCAAGTCATACAATAGTTTTTCATGAGCGTCTGGAGTTAGAATTTTAACAAAATCCGTAACAATCACGAAAATTACTATTTTGTGGTACACAGTGATAAGACAGAATGATTACCAAACGGTGGTACTTCTCGCCGGTCATTAAATTTTACCGAAGTCCGAAATTTCTTGAACGCTGACCCGGTCATTTTGTTGTCTCCGTCTTGTATAGCAAATTTACGATCAGCAGATCACATTGAGCATCGTTCGTTAAAAAATTAGAGTGAATCCGACCTGTATTGAAACTATTGGCAAATTTACGTAATAATTTTTTTATTTAGTGTCTGTGCACGATAATAGTCGAAATAATGCTTCGATTCTCATCTTTACCGACCACAGGCGGATATTTGGTCACATCCGGGGGGAGGGGGGATTTACATTTTTGTCTTATCCATTAGCGTAAACATACATTTTCAAACGATTCAACCTACCAACTAGTGGCTACTCAGTACTCCTACTTTATTGTAGCAGAGGTACCAAGTATATATAGGTACATTAAAAATTTATTTTGACATCTAGTGTGGTTTGTTACATTCTTAAGCCCCCCCCCCCCAATATCCACCTATGGCGCTCACATCCACTTAAATTTTTTTTTGTTTTTCCTTTTGGAGACTAGGTACTGGGAAGTGAGACCATGATCACCTTTTAAAGTTTTAAACAGACGTAACAGACTATAGGTTAGGGCACAATTTTACCGCCACCGCCAAGACAAAAGAATTTTACCTTTACCACTACTGCAGTGTGTAGCGACCTTAACACGGTCGTTTACTGTACCCGTCTCACATAGCAAATTTAGTTTTAAAACTATGGTTAAATCTATTTATTTTTTTCATTATGGTTCAATTTTTTATCAAGTTTTGAGTATATATTATAGGTTAAATTAAAAATGCTTATAACTTAAAAACTGAAATATAGTAAAATCCCACACACAAAAACACAGTTTCACAAAATGTCCATTCACTCTAATCTTTAAATTTAACAAAGCTAAACGTGATCTTCTGAGCACAAATTTGTTTCTTAATAATACATCGCAACGAACCTATAGATTCTAAGGGGCAAAGTTAACGTCAAGATTTAAAATAGATATATCTATAAACCTTGCCCATGGTCGGTGTTTAGTATAGAGATGACCTTTACATTGTATTATATTATTCATGTCAGTAACCTAACGCATAGCACAGGTAGTATGAAAAGTTGCATAAATTCTGTACGTTTTGGACACCAAACAATATTTTATGCAAATAAAATATAAATGCAATATAGGTATTATGTTTATCTATAAAACGCAAAATTGAATTCCAAATTTTCCATTAAAATCGTTAAAGTCCTTAATTTGAAAAAAAATGAGTCTATTATCGAAATATGCAGCAGTTTCAGTTTAAATCGGTATGGTCATGACACAAATTCTGTGGTCACTTAGCAGTGTGAGATCATCCAGAATAAATATGCAAATGCATAACAATACGTGCTCTAATCATAAAAAAATGTAAAGAAATGAATTTAATAAAAACTGAAATGCTTATGTTAAAAAGTTGAAATTAACAACATTAATCACAAGGTTTACTTTAAAGTTTTGCAATATCCAGACATAAAAAACAGTTTGTTTACTACAGTCAAATCTTACATTATATTACAATTTATTTTCTCTTATTCAGTAAGAATTTATCTAGTATGTAAACATAACCGCTGCTATCGGGAAATTAAAAAAAAAAGATCAAGTATAACAATAAATTACAACAAATTTGTCATATATTTCTAAATTTCAAATTACAATTAAACTATAAATAAGACAAATATGAAAAGCATGATAGTATAATTTATAAAGATTTTAAATACTTTTCTTTTTCATTATAAAATTTAAAAATAAAATTTTCTTATAATTATATATATACGTCATTGACAAAATAATTTTATTCACAAACATTATTCAGAGTGCATAGTGCGGCTTGGTTAAATAATGTAACTAATAACCCTCTGATGGGTGGTGGGGGGAACATAGAATAAATAAGTACACAAATAAAAGGAAATACTGCGGCTGTCAGATTATACTTAATTTAAAAGTCTTGTTCAGTTATGTCCATTGTCGACAATTGAGGAGTTTCAATAACAGCCACTGAAGCTTTTTGATAATCGCCAACCCTTTTTTCGAAGAAGTTTGTCTTTCCTTGTTGAGATATAAGTTCCATAAATGGGAACGGGTTCGAGGATCTATAAACCTTTAATTTACATATTTAATTAAATTTGAAAATTAATATAACTATGATAAATAAATGTACATACTGCAGGACATCCCAATTCGTTTAACAGCCTATCAGCAACAAATTCAATATACACGGCCATCTTTTCACAGCTCATGCCAACCATCCTAACAGGTAAAGCATTCGTCAAAAAATCTTGTTCAATAGTCACGGCTTCACAAATTATATGTGTGATAACAGCTTGAGGTGGCTTTTGATCTAAATATTTAAATAAGAGACAGGCAAAATCGGTGTGTAAACCCTAAAAAAAACACATTACGTTATATTCATTATAATATTACCCTTGAAAACAACGTTAACATACCTCATCTCTAGAAATCAGCTCGTTGCTAAAAGTTAAACCTGGCATTAATCCTCTTTTTTTCAACCAAAATAATGCAGCAAAACTTCCAGAGAAAAATATACCTTCAACAGCAGCAAATGCAACTAACCGTTCACCAAAAGTTGCTTTACTATCACTGATCCACTTAAGAGCCCAATCTGCCTTCTTTTTTACACACGGCATAGTTTCAATAGCATTAAATAAAAAGTCTCTACATAAAAAAATTAAATAAAAAAAATTTAGTCATAAATATCAAGAAAAATTAACAAAAAAATAAACATACTTTTCTTTTGGGTCTTGAATATATGTGTCAATTAATAAGCTATACATTTCCGAATGGATATTTTCCATCATTATTTGGAACCCATAAAAACATCTAGCCTCGGTTACTTGAACTTCTTGAGAGAATCGTTCAACAAGATTTTCATTGACAATGCCATCCGAAGCAGCAAAAAATGCTAATACGTGGGATACAAAGTGACGCTCTTCGTCAGTCAATCTCATCCAATCTTCAAGATCCTAAAAACAAAAGTCCACTTTAATTAGAAAATTCCTTTTAATCACTTTGATGAATAAGAGTTTACTGATTTCAAATTGACTTCTTCTACATTCCAAAAAGAAGCTTCTTGTTTTTTGTACATGGCCCAAATATCGTCATATATTATCGGGAATATGACAAAACGTCTCGGATTATCTTTCAGTAAGGGTTCGATTGTTGCATCAAAGTTTGCTCTATAGGCAGACACAGATTCAAAAAAGTTTTTATTTGTCATCTGAAAACAAAATATATAGTTAGAATACAAAAATGATTGAATAAATAATGTGGATAATATAAATGCAATATAATATAGTCTTCAATGTGATTTAAATTTTTTTTAATTTGAAACCTACTTATGTACCAATTAATAGTAGCACTAGCAGAACTGGGTAAATAATTAATTGACCTAAATCAATACCTTGATCCAAACTTTCCTACCAGTTTAAGTGTTTTTGATTCTAGAATTACATAACATAATAAGACAGGGAAGATTATCTCTAAAAGGTTGAAATAACATGATTTAGGTTAAGCTCAGTTTCTTTATAGTGTATTTAAATTATGAAGTGGGAATCCAAGTCAGGTGGTGTCCAACTGGGAAGTGTACAATACACAATGTTCCAATATCTGCATATTCAAATTGTCGTAAATCAAAAACCAGCAAATTTTTTTTTAAATGTTTAGTTACCTGGATATAAAATTAAATTAAAAAAATCACATGGGAACCTTTCTGTAAGTGCATCATGTAATTAAATCAACCATGGTTAAATTGTTGAAAGTCAACATAATGGCCCACTTAAAAATTATAAGACCTGGGCCCCCTACCAAATATAGGTACTAGTTTCAATTAATGAATTTTATTAGTATCTACTTAAGTTATTGATAATGCAATTTTTGGCTTACTAGCGGTGGTTTTATTATTATACTAATACGTCTTGTTCGTCAAAAAACAAATAATTTTACTTTAAAATTCTTACGAATTATGATAAGAACTAGACAGTCGTAAGGGAGTACACTGCTTCTGATTACATAATAAAGTTAATTATAAATTGCTTGGATTAATAATTATTGATGATTAACCTAATATTAGGTATACGCTTATATTATTTAATTTATTTGAATTTTGTTGTCAGGCTACTAAAATAACAGTTTGAATAAATTTAAAATAGTTTATTATGTTAAAATTATTTTAGGTTTGGTGAGTTGAACCTAGTATATTGCTGTTATAGGTATTCAATAAAATAATAATAGTATGACTTTAAAATAAGTACACAAAAAAGTCTGATGTGAGGTACAACTATTGGTACAATGAAACAGTACATATATCTATAAATACTCTTTTAAATTGGTAAATTATTATAATTATCCCTACGTATCTAATGTTGGTCGTGTTTAGTAGGTAACCTTATTTATTATGAATTTTGTCTATACACAAATGTATAATATGCAATAACTTATTAAAAACTATTAGATAATAATAGTATATTATCTATTTGTTGATCATAAATAATTTAAGACGCTCTCCAGCAAGATAGTACGCATAACATTTTCCTTAATTTTAATAATTATTTCATTTAATCACTTTGAATCATACCTATATTATAATCACCAATCAACCAGAATGTTGTTGTTTTACAAAATTAATTTATTCTATTATATTATATGTATATATATATATATTTTTTTATAGAACTGAAATCAAAATATAGATTTGGTTTATTATTTACCTACTTGAACAGAAATTTGAACAGTTTGTTTTGAAGTTTCAATTATTTTTATAGTTTTGTCTTAGTGTAAGAAATGGCTAAATAACTTGGCTGATTTAATTTATAGGTAAGAGGTATACATGAGACCCATCTCTATTAGTAAGTTCTAAGTGTGTCCTAATTATAATATAATACTAGATATTATCTAGTTTTCCAGTAGGGAAAATGAACCCAGTACCCAGGGCCTGAGCCCTGAATACTGATTCAACGAACTACATTCCAACATAATCCAAAAAAATCAATTCCTCTAGGTATATAGTCCCCCAGCATAATTACATCATTAGCTCTAGATTTTGTTAAAAATTGTATGCAATTTATAATAAAAAAAAAATAAGTTTGCATGCGGATCATATTGTTACTACTCGTCTGACAATTTAACCAATCAATTTTCCAAGTAGGTACCTATGTGCCTAATATTCGGAAAATATTATCTATTACCTAGCAGGTCCTATTATCTTGTTGCCTGTTAAAAATACTAACTACGTGATTCAAATTTTCTAGTGATGTTCAAAACTTCCTGTGGATTTACCCCATCTTAACCTCCATTAAAAACACAGTCATAATAGTGGTTAGTTGTCCCACCGAATATAAATACACGTCAAAAATTATATTCAATAACAACTGGGTATTTTATTTTTTTTTGTAACCAATAGGTAGTAAACCTATAATAAACATAAACATATTATTTCTATAATCTCTATAAAAATTCACAAATTTGAAATAAAACATTTTTTTTAGGGCCAGTTATGGAGATAAAATAGATCACTGGGAGGAAAGTGTGGCTTTGTAGTGGTAAAATTATTTTTTTAAATTGATTAAGTACCTCCAAAAAATTACCACAAACAAACAATTTATCTTCTTTATATATTAGTATAAGTATAATAAATTGGTATACAAAAAAAACAAACCAAAATGATAGTATAATCAATATTTTTGCAGAATATCTTTTTCCTTTATTCTATTACTGTTACTTAATAATAATAACAATAGGTATTTGTATTGATATTATTAAATAATATAACAAAAAAAAGTATTTTTAGTATAATAATTGTGAATTTTGATACTATAATAGTAATCACAGAATATAATATTATACAACAAATTAAACTAATATTTTTATAAACAGAGTGATCACAACTTATATTCTATCAATCATTTACTTAATATGCTCATTTGTATACATTTTTCTTAATAAAAATATATATATCATAATATTATATTTGTTCAATATAATAATTTATGTAGGTACTTATATTTTTTTCTGAGACACGCTTATGATTATTATATATAATAAATAATAATTATTACCATCATATTATAAAACCTATAGTAGCTATGTAAATTGGAAATTAATAAACGTATTTGTAATAAATTGGACAAAACTGGGCACTATCTACTTAGCTTTAATTCATATTAATTGTGTTACTTAACTAGTTAAATTTAATGTGTAAAATAATCTAATCTAATTCGTTAAAAATAATGAGTACCTAACTAGTGGTTTTGGTAGTTTATTTTTTCATTTATTGAATGTTTAAATTTCTTATTTTGTTCTATTCTAATGACTGATATTCTAAGAAATTAAGATTATTGTCTACCAATTTGATAAATTTGATCAAACTTGTTGACAGTTCAAGTTGTTTAATTTAATTTTTCATTCATCACCAATAATTCAGATTAGTTACCTACCCACCTACTTAATAATTAATGTATATAAAGCATTACATTTGAAAAAATGGCTTTTTAAATTTTAAGCTAAAAAAAAACTATGTACCTAACTTATATTCTAAATTAGTTACTTTTAATATTAAAGTAACTTAACTTTAACCAGTTGAAAAAAGTGACTTGCCCAGCTTAGTAATTGGATAAAATAAATATATAATTAATTGTATACTATTTGAATGTATATTGATAAGATGGCAAAAATATTGTACCTATACATAGATATATACAACAACTAGATAGCCGTCATTATCCTACAGTTGTGACCAATATTGAAATCGGCCGCCATTTACAAAGCAGGCAATGTTTACATTTATTTATATTTTATATACATTTATATGTATCTATTATAGAATACATATATACTATGATAATATTATTTTGTAAACATTGCCAGCTTCGTAAATGGCGGCCGACTTCGATGACAAGGAGACGGCTATCTAGTTGTTGTATATACCTATATTATATTTTGTGATTATTCTAAATCTCTGATTATATTATCACTTTGGTTTTTTTTCCGGGTTTCTAATAAGTTAGGTGCAAATGTGCTATTATACCTACTAACCTAACTTCAGTAGGTACTATATTTTAAATGTACTATTGTCTATTTTCACTTCTATTTCATATGATGGTTTACAAAAGTTTTAAATAATATTATGCACAATTACATAAATATTGTAACTCAATGCACTTAATCAAGGGCATAATTATTGACTAGGTAATAATTATAATTACCTATATAACTAAAATAATAGAACAATTGAAAATGTGGACCATAGTAATATATATTTAGACGGTAATCATTGAAAGGTTAGTGTTTTTTAACGACAATTTTTTTCCCAGGACGTTTCGGATCAATTTATTATTCCGGAAATCAAAGAACACAAAGATAGGTACCTACTAGGAAGCTGTTCGAGGTGAACTACAATCGCGCTTTGCACTGGTTCGTTCACCTGCCATTGCGGATATGATTTTGCACGAATCTCCGACACGGATAAAATAAGATAAACGCGCAAAACGACGACATTAATTCAAAGAACCGCGACAACGTTAACGCGTCATCACGAGATTGGGCCTACGGGAAATAACGTGCGGTAAGGTTAATGGCGGGAAACGAGACAAAGCGCGGACACACGACACTTCCGGTACGGTGGGTTCTATAACACGTCCAAACGACGGCCGCGCGTTCGAAATATTTACCTGTAGTTGTTGCGAGTTGTCCATTACGTTTTCCTTGTTCATCGCCATGTTATATCGTTGAATACAATATTTTAAATGTCGCCGATCGTCAATCGAATAACGTTGGACCGCACGAATGGTCGAGGAGAGCCGAAGTGGTTGTAGTGCGGACGAGCGACAGCCAAAGTCAAACGCGAAATGACGAGGGACAACGCGATCCGGACGGATAGGACTTGAAGAGTGGAAACGGTGCGTGTGGTCGGGACAATACGGTGGCAGACGTATGCCGTGAATTTGGAGGCAAAATATAATGACCAGTAAGCTATATCGTGATAAACACCTGCATTCGAAGCGACAGCTCACCCGCACGCACAAACCAGTCACAAAGACTCGGAACGATTTTACGCGGTAAAACGTTGTTGTAGCGGCAAACACATCATCAGCTTTGTTTACATTTTACAGGCAGTATTATCAAAATGTCGTTGTCGTTGTCGATAACAAATTTCGGTGTTACCATTATTATTATTCCGACGTTCCGGGGTAAAACAGTATGGACATCAAAATTCAAAATAATTAACAACAATGTACAACTTACGGTCTACGCCAACATGACCAACCATGGAAAATCAAAATTTGAATTAAAAAAACGTCTTATCACAATCGTTATATTCCGACGTGTTTTGATTCCCTTCACGGCCATTTAGATGATAATATGGCCATTGACCGTGAATCGTGGTTCACATCATTCGTAGTTCGTACATTGAACTAAATAAAATGTAATGTATATTACAAATTGTACAAGGAAAATATTCTATATTACATTGCATATATTTGCATGTATATAATATTGTATATAAGGGAAATGCACGGTTAATAAATTAATTATCATTAATTATATTGTCGCAATCGCGTATTATCACAGAACAATATGATATATTATTATTATGGTTAATACGGCATAGCACAAACGTTTTGGCGCGGGGAAGAACCGAGAAGGCCGCAATCATGACTAAGAAACGACATTTTCACCACATTTAAAGTCCATCTTTGGTCGTTTTTATAGAAGATTCTATTATCTATGTTTTTATTATTTTGATATCACTTGTACGAAAAAAATGCTGATTGTTCAAATTCCATTAGTGTCAATCCGTTTGTGTTTTTCAAACTTTAATAACTTTTTTTGAAGTTCCGATAACGAAAAATGAAATAATTATGGACAATTTTCGTAGTAGGTACCTATTTATACTGCAAAACACTTCAATAAGCCGTATTCCTAGAATTACAAAACCACGTTTTTATGCCATATTTTGTCTACTGGTGCGCCCTCTTAATGGGTCTATAATTATAAGTTATAACCGATAACCATATAACTGAAAGAGAAGGAACATAAGGCAGTGAAAGAGCCCGCGGCTAAGGAACACATTTTACTAGGTACTTTGCTTCTTTTCTCGCTCACTATTGCCCATGGTTTTTAACAATATTGAAAATCGAGGTTCTTACGATTGTTAAAAAAATTTTCCTCTACAATTTTTGTAATAGGTATTTATACTGTAAGACTCTTCAATAAGGCAATAAGCCGTAGTACTGAAATTACAAAACCATGTTTTTATGCCATATTGCGATATTATATTTTATCCATTAGTGCGCCCTTATGATAACAGTTTCCATAGATAGATAACACACAGATAATAATTTATTTTGTATATCTGTGGATACCACGGACTAAGATAAAAGTCTGAACCTCCGAAAAACATGGAAATGATATTTTATCGATGTATTTTATAATCTAAGACCGTGGTAAGTACCATGAAGATTAGAGATGAGGAGACAAGTGGCGTTCGCAGGATTTTTCAATGGGGGGGGGCTTGAAAATTAGTTACATTTTTATTTTGTCCAGTCTATACATTTCAGACGTTTATTTGAGGTATTTTAAAATGTTTGTAACTTTTCAACTTTTCTGGTGGAAAAAATGCTCGATCATAAGCTTTGATGCCTAGTGTATGTTTTTGGAAGCAAATTGGATCTAGTTGGTACTTTTAGGAGGTCGAAATTGAAAATTCTCAGTGCTTTTAAAAATAATTGGAGAAATAAAAATGAAAATTTAATTAAATGTTTGGTTATACCGTCTTCACTTAGATTGTATTTGAATAATTAAATTTTTTTTTGCTATATAAATGTCAATAAAAAATTATTTATCC